>CAUYQG010173499.1:0-26146 GCA_963574415.1 Tarsius wallacei
CAACTCAAAAAAAAAAAAAAAAAAAAAAAGAAATAGAACACAAAATATAGTACATTATAATTATCAGGGAATCCAGAAGCTATGAAAGCAAAGATATATATATTGGTCTACTTGAAATGTTAAAAGTTTTATGGGAGGCTAAGGTGGGAGGATTGCTTGAGTCCAGGAGTTTGAGACCAGCCTGGGCAATATAGTGAGAACTCTTCTCTACAAAAATAAATACATTTTTAAAAAAGGCCTTCTAAGCCGGGCTCGGTGGCTCAGCCTGTAATCCCAGCACTTTGGGAGGCCGAGGTGAGTGGATTGCCTGAGCCCGCGGTTTCGAGACCCGCCTGGGCAATTTGGCGAGACCTCATCTCTACAATAAATCAAAAAATTAGCCGGACATGGTAGCACGCTGCCTGTAGTTCCAGCTACTCGGAAGGCTGAGGCGGAAGGATCGCCGGAGCCCAGCAGGTCGAGGCTGCGGTGGCCAGGAGCGGCCACTGCACTCCAGTCTGGGCGACAGAGTGAGACTCCAACTCAAAAAAAAAAAAAAAAAGATTGGACATAGATTGGAAGGACAGGAAGGTGTAAAGGCAGGTGGAAACTGGAGGTGAAGTAACCAGTCAGAGGGCTGTCATAAGTGGACAGTCAGGGATGATAAGGGCAAAAACTAAGTCCTGTGCCAGAGTAGACAATTAATTGGTGAGGACATTTCAGAAGTAGAATTGGAAAATAAAACAATGAATAGAAAGACAGAAAAGTCAAGGGGAAAAACCTGGGTTGATGGCAGTCCTATTAGCTAAGTTGTGGGCTATAGGAAGGAAAGGGCAACATTTTATAGAAATGATGTAGGTAGAATTTGGATGTGTTGTGTTTGAAGTAACTACAACCTAGGGAGCACATGGAAACAGAAGTTTAGAAGAACTGCCAGTGTGGAAGTTACAGCCTTAGGAGCCATTTTATATACAGGTGGAAATAAGAAACATGGAAATACATGCAATAAATGATGAAATTCATAGTTGTTGATGAGAGAACAGCCTAGCAGTCCAGTGTAACACCAGTATTAACAAATAGCAGAGGTAGAGGATATGTCAGGGAAGATATAAGATAAATCAGTTAGAAGTAAGAAAGTGTACCAGAAGTCAAAGGAACATGTTTAATTTGGTGGTCCTCTAACAATATCACTTCATTTTTTTCTTGTATCTGTACACAAATAACATGCACAAAGCTTTATACTTCAAATTCACAGGTGTCTCTCTGGTGTGTGTGTGTGTGTGTGTGTGTGTGTGTATAATATTTTTTTCCTCCACTACTATTAGATCCATTTCTTTTGAATGAGTGATGCTCTCCTTTCTAAAATGGAACATGTTCTACCAAATCTCAGAATTTTGAAATACTGCTAGCCTTATTATGATACAAATTTAAATATTCATTGATAACTATCCCTGTTGTGTGCATTGGTCTATAAATACTTGCTTAATTATTCTTCCTAAATTTATTCTTTATTTTACTCTACTCACTGGACATTTTTGTCATTAGTGGTTTATTTTTTATGTCTGTTTATTCTTATTGTAATGGCAAGCTACTAGAATGGTATATAGAGGTTAACTAAGAATCTACTCTATATATATTTTATAGTTTTATTATGAGTTTCATTAATTTCATATACAGTACTGTATTTTAGATTAAATAATTTGGATAATGTCAGTGACATTCCTTCCTAACACTCATATTAGAGATTCTCTGGTTCTCATAAAATGCACAATATTATATTCCTTTCAGAAATGCAGGTGAGTCATAGATTAGAAAACCACAGACCATTTTCTGATGACATCTATTAATATTTTATCTTTAAGTAGCCATTCACTTCTCCCTTTCCTCCCTTTTCATGCTTGATTTACAAGTGTATAGTTCTCTAGTATAATCCATATTTTCATAGCTTGAATGAACATACATTGAAACTAACAGAGCTTTTTTTGGTGGGGGGAGAGTAAGCTGCCAGAATGGTGGTAACCGCATTCATCCTGTGATTTCACCAACGTATTTTCCACTAATAGCAGATGGATGATCTACCGATATTCTGGAGTCTTTAAAAGAATGTGAATGCTCAGTCTCAACTGGCATTAGTGTTTAGTGTTTAGGTATTTGACTTACAGTATTAATACTCCTTCAGTTAACAGTTTCTAGACTACTGCATTTTCAACCCCTTATGCCTTATGTATTGCATGTCAGGGTGAGTAGAAACTTCTTAATAAGCTCCATAATTATTCTTGGATAAAGAAGCTGTTGTTGAGAATCTCTGGGAATAAGACGCATGTGTCCTCGGCAGCTCATCAGGCCGAGGACACATGCGTACAATAAGACAGATGCAAGATATATCATACAGAACCAATCTTTCAGAACCAATAAGGGTATATAAAAGTGACAAGAAGCTATTGTGAACCTACCCTTTATATGTGAGCAATAGATCTGCTTAGAGCACAGGTGACTGGTGACTAACAGCGTCATGCTTACTTTCAATTTGGTCTGCTAATAATCATTATCTGCCTCTCCTTCTTTCTTTACCTTTCTGAATTGGGATTTCCTGGATGTTGATCTGAGATCACAGGGGCATCACAGACTTAGAATTCTTTCTGTAGTGTTCACATCCCTAATTTTAAAAATATTTTCTATTCACTCAGCCTAAGATAAAGAACTTCATCATATCAGTAGTTCAGAAGAATTAGAAATAGTGTGTGTGTGTGTGTGTGAAGGACAGAGAGAGAGAGAGAGAGAGAGAGAGAGAGAGAGAGAGAAACAGAGAGAGATAGAGATAGAGATAGAGAGAGAGAGAGAGAGACTTATAGGTACCTCATTTATCTTTAAAGAACTTGCCATAATTATTGTTTATTTTGTGGGGAGTGGAGTTTGATTGCTTCCCTTTTTGACTGTAACCACCCTGATGTTAGGGAGTTTGTCTCCTTTGCCCACAAATGGATCTTCAGCACTGGGCATAGCATCTCACTGATATGGTTAACATACCACTATATAAATTAATATATTTACTGTACCATAACTAAAGTATATGACTCTCATTCTGGTGTGTAGGTAAGTCATTCTCAACAAGTTTTTTTTCTGCCTTTAAGAAGTCCTAAGTGCAGAACGATTATGTACTGTTAAAGATAGAAATCTAAATCCAGGGCATTACATCTGAATTTTATAGTCTATATTCTGGTACCCAGAGAGGGCAAAACTAGATGAACAGCTCAAAGACCCAGGGGGTGTGACATGTTTCACATTAGAAACAATTCTCATGCTGACTAGTCATTTGGTGCATGTATTGTAATTGATTAGTTGACTAGTCTCATTTTAAATAATTTGCTGTATTTGGGAAGTATGTGTAGAGGAAAGAAGGAGGCAGTAACCAGAAGCCATTTTTAACAAGAGCCATCTAACTATGGAGTTCAGATTCATTGTTTCTAAGAAGGCTATTAATTGTAACATTTCAAAACTTTAGAACAAAAACAAAAGATCTCAAAGCCCCCAAACTCTTCCTAGGGAAGGCATATTCTAGAGTTGATTGATTTTTATCCCCACCTTAGTGTGAAACAAAAACATGCCATAATCACTCCCTCAAATAAAAATGTAGTCTTGATTCAGAATGTTAGGCAAGCTTTTTCAGTAACTGCCTCAAGAGGAAGCTGCCTTATTCCTGTAGTATCAGCATGAAAAAAAGGAGAAGATTAACATTTATTGAGTGCTCACTATAGAATATCAGGGGCTGGCCCAGAAATTTTATGTAACTTTTATAGTAACAAGTAAGGTAAATATCATCTCTGTTTTACAGAGGGGACAATAAGTTTAATAAGATATGTTGACTTGCTGGGTAAGATAAAATCCCTGTGGTTATTCATTTACTTATTTAACATAATCTTTTATGTTTGCTACATTAGAGGAGGCGACCTGGTCAACTGCTCCCCTGAAAAGAGGTCTTGAGTCTACTTGGCAGGAAAGAGAATCATGATTAATAAACAGTCTCTGCCATGGGCAAGGTGGGACTCGTGAGGGCATGAGTATTTGGTATTTGCTATTCAGACATAAAGCCATGCTTCCTCCTGAGAAATCTCATTAGTTCAAACTTTTCAGCAAGATTCTCAACATGATCTATGTGTATTGAGAGTTGCTGGCCAGAGACACTGATTGGTAAGTTGTTACTCTTGTGTCCCTAAAATTTTCTAGCATAGAAAATTTTCTGAAGGATCGATCATGAGACATTCACAACTTTGCCACAGAGTAGACTCATAGGCATTCATTCATCATTGGACCCAGCCTATTTCACACACTAATAAAGTTTATTACATATTTTTATTTTAGATTCCTTTAATGAAATTCACTTAAAGAGTTGAAAATCCAGAGCTATAATCTTTATTTTTATTATTTTTACTAGTTATATTTTATAGGGGAATTTGAAATGGTATGCAAATATTTATTTCACAATAAAGACTGCCTTATTTCTGTTGTGTCAACATGAAAAAAAGGAGAAGACTAACATTCATTGAGTTATTTATTGAATGATCCCAAACCAGGCTAAGTGAGGATAAAAGGGGAGGCTCAAAACTTCACCTGTACAATGACCACTTATATACCTAATTTTGAATTGTACCCTACATCTTTAAAAAAAAAAGAATGATTTAATAGTACTGCAGAGTGCTAAAGGGAAGGATTATCACAGATGCACATTTGTAGGCAATAGCTTTGAAAAACATGACTTCTGGTCATACTGCACATGAATAAGAATGGAAAAGCACAGCATATGAATTTAAATAATGAAATGCGCTGGCTGGAATACTTTCTTCCCTTTCTACCTTTCCCCTATTCATCTTTACTAGCTAATTCCTCCTTATTCTTTCAATTTCTACGACCTTTTGAGAATGATGTTTCTGATTCCCTGAGCCTGAATGACAGGTTGCTCCCATGTGGTGAAACGGCTCCCTGGGCCTGGGGCTGTCATACCATTTGCACTCATGCAGACTGTGCTTTTGCTTGTCTGTTTCTCAAGGTAGACATCAATTTGAGAGCAGGAGACTGTTTCTTTGCTTATTGCTATATTTCTAGTGCCAATATAGCAATAAGCACACAATAAGCAGTTAAATATATGGAGTGAATGTGCAATTACCTTGACAAAGAGGAGAGTGAGTGAAGAATCACAGACATACACTTCATTTTCAGTTTGCACACAGATATCTCCTATTAATATAAACTTTTACTCTATGTGTTTGTGTCTCAATTTTATCACACATAAAATGGAAATAATGTAGAATTCCTTTACCTATGAGAGCTTTAATCTGGAGAAACCATTGTAGAAGAAGTCACAGAAGAAAAATTAAAGAGCAATGACCTGAAGAAGGTAGTGGAGCAATTTCTCATGACTGAGTCTATAAAATCCCTAAGACTCTTTTTGTATTTTACTGAAATAAAACGTTAAAATCATAGACTATCAGTAGAGGTTTGCACATATAATACGATCTATCCTTAGAGTTTTACAATTAATTTGTATTTACCTTTCTTTGTTTGCCAGTAGCTTATCAAGATTTCTTTCCTGCAGTTTTCATCATACTTTTATCAAATTGCTTATTTTGCAGATAAACTGCATATTAAAAAGCATTTCCTTCCTGTTGCTGGTCTTCCATCCAAATGTTCCAAGATTTTCTGGTTTTATGTCTCAGTGTTTCTCAAACCACTCACTAGGCCCCGATTCCCACATACCCCTGATTTTCTTTCCCTTTGAGACTTACCAGAACTGTTCTTAGGTCTGGTTTCACAATTACCTTTCCTAAGTCTGGTTACAAAATTGTATGTATTCACTGCTACAAATTTTATCTCCCAAGCTTATTCATTCCTAAATTTTATGTATTGTAATACTGTAAGTATTCCCCAATTGAGCCACAGGTACATATGTACCTATTTACCTAGCTCAAATGCTTATGTTTATTGCAGAAAGAAAATATGGAAACAAAATGCACATATGTAAGAAAAGTGCACAAAGGGAAGGAGTACATTTTGTTCACATAGCACAGCTAGGGTATTTCACTCACTACTTAGTTCAGTGCACATTCCTGAGGACCTACTCCATCTAGTAGTACTGGGCCCTTACCATGGTGATAGAAAGACAATCATTTGTTCCTTTAAAATAGTGTATTGGTCAAATGCTCAGGCTCTGTGACTCTACTCTGCCAGGCATTGACCTGAGCACTATACACTTACCATCTTTTTAAACTCTCAAACATTCTTAAGACATAGGAACTGCTATTTTATCTATTTTCAGTTCAGGAAACTGAGGCAGATTTGGATGTGAAAAACATTTGAAAGGGACCATAGAAGAAGGAACGTGGACATAGAAAAAAATGTCTTCTGACATGCAAAGGAAACAGGCAAAATGAAGAAACCAGATAGGCAGAGGAATACAGCATAGTAATAAAGTGTCACTGGAGAATTATCGTATCTTTGGGAATTACTGTTGATAGTGCAGATGGGAAATCGGTAAATGCTTCAAGAGGGATGATGATAATAATACCTGTTTCCTCCATCTCAAGGATTAGCACATATACTATAGTGTGATTTGAACAGTGGCATAACAGTTATGGAAATTAGAAAAAGAGGAGAAAGGGAGATACATACACAGAACAGTGGTGACTCAACATCTGTTAAAAATGCCTATGTATTTTATTAGATTGGCCTATGTTCTTCCGGGGAAAAGCCAGCTATTTTATCTTTCTATAAATATACATACTTTCCCAAGCAAATGCTATTATATTGATTGTCTTACATTGTGATTACAAGCAGCACATAATGCTCTGTGAATTTCTCACTTCAACAAATGTGATTTTTAAAAGGTGTCAAGATAGGAGATATTTATCTGCTTCATATTACTCATATAATATACCAATGCTTTAGGAAGCATTTTCCAAGTAGGTTAGATAATGTAGTGGTTAGTACTGTGTTATAATATTTTATGTTCTTGGGGAGAAATGTGATAATTTATTTTGAGTAAGCTGTATTGTATCAAAAACTGCAATCAATGAAACTACATTATTTTCTTTAGTCTGACCATATCAGAATGGTTTTTGACCACGACGTCATTGTTTTGGCCAGACCACAAATTTATCATTGTGAAGAAAAACAGTGCACATTTTTCATTATACGATTTTTTGGGTTTTTTTTTTTTGGCAAAATGAAAACTGGTTTATGTTTTCTTTAAGGGCTTATTCTGAGAAGTTTCATCAAGAGAGGAGCTTTCACATTTGTTTTCTTCTGGAGTAAGTGGTGTTTACATGTATAAATATGCTATCATTTTGACTCATCTGGTAGGAAGAATATTATAAGTTAATGAAATTTGATAAACTTTAAGAGTAAGAAGCCACTTTGCAATTTATCAATGTGCAAACCCTTACATCTCATTAAAAATTCCAACAATGTTCTTTTCAGCATTAACTGATACAATTCCATCAAGCTCATTGTTTGAAAAGGGCCAAAGCAGAAGAATTTTTTACTGAATTTTAGATATCCTTTTAGAAAGAATCCAGCGAATCACAGTCACTTCCATATTACCTGCAGCATCATGTCAAGGAAAAGGCGCTTGATCTGTAAATAGAGCAGGGCTTGAGCATTACTTTGCTACTTACTGTGTGATCATGAGCACAGATATTTTTAATTTTCAATATCAGTTTTCTGTAAAATGGGAATCATGATTTCAGCCTTCTGGGGGTATCAGGAAGATTAGGTGACTGAACACAAAGTTTCTATTATGTTGCATGACAGGTATCCCATACATGAGGATTTGTTTCCTTTTCTCCATTTTGAATTCATTTCTTTAGTAAATATTTATTGTCTACTATGTTCTAGAATCTTGATATTCCTGAGTCATCAAAATATACAAAAGATCTTCTGCCTTTTAGCTTATATTTTAGCTGGGGAACTGGCAATGTATTATTAGCAAAGATAAATTAATATATAAACAATACAAACTATTTAAAGGTGATATATGAAGTGGAGAAAAGAATAGGTAGAATTGGGTGAGAAAGGTTAGTCTGTGGTATTAAACAGATTGCTCAAGGTAGATATTTGAGCAAGGACTTGAAGAAGAAAAGGATAATAGCCATGTGAGTAAGGTAAAGAGCTAGGGAAGTGACCCTAAGATAAAAGTCTTTCTGATCTTTTAATGGAAGAACAAAGGGACCAATGTGATGGGAGGAAGGACCTGATGAAATGAAAGGGAAAGTAGGCCAGAGACATTAAAAAATGGCCATATCATATAGAACATAAACTTGTAAGAACTTTGGCTTTTACTTTGAATGAAATAGGAAACCATTGTAGGTTCTTAGTAGATTCTTATGCAACAAAAGAGTAACATGACCTGGCTTACTTTTTAAAAAGATGTCTCTGCCTGGAGTGTTGAGAAGAGGCTGTAAGTAGGGACAAGGGGAGATAGAATAAAGGAGGAAAACTGATGAGAATTTTTCAGCAATAAAGGCAATTAATAATGATTGTAGGCACTTACACTGGGAGTATTGAGGGTGGTAGAATTCTGGATTTGAAGGGTGAACCAATGGAATTTCCAGACTGCCTAAAGGATATGCAAAAAGTCAGAAGATGGCCTGAGCTACTGAAAGAATCGATTTGACATCAGGTGAAATACTAAGGATGATTAGGATGATCCTATGGATAATACTAAGGATAGAACAGCCTGGGGATCAGGGAAGTAAAGACCTGGGTAGAAGTCGTGACATCTGTAGATATTCAAATAAATATGTCAAGTAGACAGGTAAAAATTCAAGTCTGGAGATTAGGTGAGAGGTCTGGACAAGAAATTTAACTTCAGGAATCTTCATTGTATAGGTGATACTTATTAACATGAAACTGGGTGTGAACAACAATGAAGCAAGTGTCCATGGAAAAGAGGATCAAGACTGAGCCCTGGGGCATTCTGACACCCTATTATTTTTTTTTCAAACACACAGTTGAGTATAAATGTATAGATATTTTGGGGAAGGCTGTTATTATAATTATAATTTATTTTTACTAGTAGCAGTAGTATTAGTATTAGTATTATACCAGTGAGGAAAATATCAAATCTGTAATGGAGTCATCAGTGAAACCAGAATTTTTTTAAAATCAGGAACAATGATAAAGTTTTGAAAGATGGCTTATGGCTATCTTTCTTTAATTTCTGGGTTACCATTAACCTTGGATAATTCATTAATTTAGAGTCAGAAGACATAAGAAGTTAATCTAGGTGAATTTAAAAGAGGTGTTTATAATAGTAAGATGAGTTCAACAAACACAAGTTAATTGCCTACTCTGTGCCATTGATTAGACTATACAGTCATTGAAAGGATCTTACTTTCAAATGTAGAAGACAGTTAATAAAAGTAGGTTGAAACTTTTTCCACATTTTCTTATTCATTCATTCTTAAGTCATTCATCCATTTCTCCACTCATTCCCTATCAGTGTATAATTTTTAAAATTTTATTAACAGAAGAGTGATAGTAGTTGATATATTTGAGCAGTTATGAGTACTAATCTATTTGTATGCTATTTAGTCACTCCAATAATCTTATGAAATAGTTACTACTATTACCTCAATTTTATGGAATAGAAAGCTGAAACTCAGAAAGGGAGATTTATTTGGCTAAATTCACACAATGAGTTGTTGGTGGAGTATGGATTTAAACATGCAAGTGTCTGACTCCAAAGCCTTTTGATTTAAAATACTATATATTGGATGATAATAAAGATGACCTGTTGCAGATATGTCTTTCACATTGCCAAAATGTTTATACTATATTTGTCATAAATTCAACTTCCTTAGATTATATTGGTGAGTGTGCACATAGTGAACTTAACAAGGGAAATCTAGAGATTGCTGAGGGACCTGAGAAGTCTATTGTTAAACAAAGCAATCATTTTATTTTACAGCTAATCATCCTTATGATATTTGGTATTTTGGGAAAAATAGCTGCTATAATACAGGTTTTGATGGAAAAGGGAATTGAAGTATGTACTTGCCTCTGAATAACTTTGTTATATTTGGGAAAGTATTTTCACACACACACACACACACACACACACACATACACACACAAACACACAGACACACACACATTCCTTCGCTATGACATGTATCATATAAAAAGACATGGTCTTTTCTTTTTGCCTGAAAATCCCTCTCTGTGTTACCTGGTTAACTTCCCATTTTCACATGCATTGACTCTCCTTCCTCCCAGAAGGTACCTCTAAATGTTCAAGACCTTGATAATTGTATCTCATTAATGTTTCTACAGTAATCAGTGTTTACGGCCACCACAGTACTTTTTATTCTTCCTTTATTCGTTTTTGCATTTTCTTCTCTCTCTTTTATTATTTCATTAGATGAAAGCATATTATTATTTCATTAAATCAGTTCCTACTCTACAGCAGGCATACTTCATATACTGAAATTGCCTCTTTATTTGTGTGTGTCTCTGCCCAGGCCTTGGGATACTCAAGAATAGGATTTGGGGCTCTGGCACCACTATGTGCCCAGGAATGGATCTAGTGCTCTGCTGGGCACCTAGTTGGAACTCAAATACTTGCTAGTGAATATTTTCATTTTGGGGCCACCACTGCATTTGGTATGTGTTTCAATTTATTATATGTATTATATCTGTATTCTTAATGAAATTACTACAGTCAGCCTTCTTCTACTATGGACAAGTCATTTCATATAAATGCAAGGTCAAGCACCTTCCATTTATATCTGTATAAATAGAATTTAGCACAGTGTTGAAAACAGAGGGAAACTTCATAACTTTTTTTTTTTTTTGCCGAATGAGTGATAAAATAACCAGCTGTATGGTGTATGATGTTCCTATTCAGATGATCTAACCTAGAAACCTAGAAGCTAGATAGATAGCACCATTCTGAAAACATGTTCATTTTTTAATATTAACACGAACAATTTATTACAACTGTAATAATAAACATAAGGATTTTTCTCATCTAAACTCATAAGAAATTTCCCCCAAAGAATCAGAAACACATAATATTTAATAAATGGCAAGCATTCCCCCTTCCTCATCTAAATTTAATTACAAATAAAAAAACAGCACATTTTAAGCATATTTGGAATGAAAAATGTCAGAGCCTGGAGATAATGAACATGTGACCAGCTTGAAGCTGAATTTCTTCTCTTTCTTTAATCTCCTGAAAATGTAGGGTTCTAAAATATGATTGTAGAGAATGGCTGGTAGTGTAGTGTAAAAAGCCTGGAATCATTGCACCTTGGATTGATTTTTCACCAGTTTCATGATCTTGTCAACTCATGGAATCTTTTTGAGTTTTATTTAATTCAATGTAAGATAATAATATCTACTGTACAAGATTCAAGAGGATAATGGTTTAGATAGTTATAAAAATTGATAATAAAAAAGCAATTTCCCCTATGTTCTATTTAATGTGCTAATTTGTTAAAAGGCCTAAGAAAAACAGGACAAGCTGAGGAACACAAATTAAATGTACATTTGTAAAAAGTGAGTAACTCAAAATGCTTGAGTTATAAAATCTGCCAGTGGTTACACCTCTTGGAGCTCATCGTCTGTCTCCTCTCCAATTCTCACAAATTCTTTTTTTGTTTAACTCTGATGCTTTTTTCCTCCCTTAAGTGTAGACACAAAGGTTCCAACCTCCAAAGCAATTAAGTAACTTAGGGAACCAAAGGAGCTTCCTAGGGAATGTTCCTACTGACATTAAATTATTGATATGTACTACCTTCCTACCATTTTACAGCTTTACACTTAAATTAGAAGCATTTTTCTATGAGTGAAAATAAGGAAATAATTCTAACTTTCTGTCATAAGGGTTCCCACAGAGCTACTTCTTGAGTGACACAATGTTTTTGCCTTTCCTTTTGACTTAGGTTTATTGGAAGGTTGCCAAAGCCTGGCAAACCCTGTGGAAGTGGTTCTGCTGCTTTCAGCTAGAGAGATAAAGACCTGTAAGGCTCTTGCTACTTATATCCCAACCTAAATTCTTTGATGGAAAACAAATTAAAGATTCTTTCTAGGACAGTTTTTGCAGGTATGTGGCAGGGGATGGTGTCCCAGAAAAAGTGTCTTGGCAAAGGCTTTTAGAAAATTCTCCGAGTGTCGATTCCAAATTGTTGCCTTTCATCCCATTTCTTCCTTTCTCTCTCCAACCAGACTACCTTGCAGTTACCTTTTGCTCAGAAAATTAATTACTGAGTTCTATTGATTTTAATTCCTAATCAAATTTTTGTTGCTTGTTTTCACACTACATTATGCTAGTCCAAACCACCAATAAGATTCACATTGATTTTTATAAAATTTCCTTACTGTGGTTTTCTTTTATCCTCTTGTTATAATTCCCAAATCACTCTTTTATTTTCAAATCTTGTCTTTTAGTACTTAATGCTTAAATAATTCAAATAGTATGAAATAGTTCAAATTATAAATGACTAAATATGCAGAGAAACACAGAACAAATATAACATGTCTAGATTTAACAACTGTTAATCTTTGTTCATACTCATCACACACACACACACACACACATACACACACACACACATACACTATGGACATAACTGCAACCTCTCTTGTCACCGCCCTCTGGCTCCCTCTTTTCTCTCTTTCGAGGTAATACTGCTGTTCTGAAATCAATGTCCTTCTTTTTTGTGTTTTTAAACAATATCCACTGTTTAGACTGTCTGTGATTACATAAATAAAATTTATAAAGCAGCCCATCATGATTGCATTTTTTTCCTTATTCAACTTTTGACTATTCTTGTAGATACCTTGTTTAAAACTGTTCTTTCCACTAGAATGTAAACATCATAAGCGCTGAGGATTTCATCTGTCTTGTTCACAGAAATATTTTCAGCATTTACAATATTGTTGTGATGAGGTTCACAACACTCTATCCCCAAATATGGCACCTTGGTCTATTGAATATTTTAAATGGAAGGAATTTGAGAAAAAGCAAGAAAAGCTTTCTGACCTTCCTCCCTCCTTTTCATATGAAGCAGATCATAAGACCCTTGTGTGAGAGGTGCCCTACTTAGACCTGGAGGAAAGGAACATCCTTATCTCAGAGAGAAATCTAAAGGAACAGGCTCTGTTAAGTGTTCCTCAGTTTACTCATACACTTTATCCTATCCCATTTCTCTACAACTCTTCATTTTTCATCAAACCTAGCATTAAAACATCTAGGTGTAACTACTTATTTGGATCTTTCTTTCATTTTAATTTTGGATTCAGGGAGTACACATGCATGTTTGTTACATGGGCATATTATGTAGTGCTGGGGACTGGATCTCAGATGACCTTTTTTCCAGAGAGTGAACATTATACCCCACAGGTAATTTCGGAACCCTAGCCACCCTCCCCACTCCCCCCTTATTTGAGTATCCAGTGTCTATTATTTCCTTCTTTGTGACCATTTAGCTCTCAAATATGAATGAGAACATGCAGTTTTTGGTTTTCTGTTTCTGCGTCAGTTTACTTAGAATGATCATCTCCAGTTCTATGTTGCTGCAAAGGACATGATTTCATTCTTTTTTATGGCTACATAGTACTCCATGATGTATATATACCACACTTTCTTTATCCAGTTAATTGTTGATGGACACTTAGGTTAGTTCCACGACTTTGCTATTGTGAATAGTGGAGTCTTCATTTTTTAAATGAAGTTTCCCATGTCACATAAAACTTATATTAAATAAGTGTGTATGTTTTTCTTTTGCTAATCTGTCTTTTGTTACAGGAATTCCAACCAATGGACCTGAGATGGATTGAGGGAAAAGATATGTTTTGTTCTCTACACCTGAGACAGAAAAAGTATTAGGTTCATATTTATTAAATGAACAACTAGATGACTGACCGAATAAACAAATGGCTTTTAATTTCCTTCAGGATAAACTTTAAAGTATTTACCACAGCCTACAAAGCCCTCCAAAAGTTGGCATTTGCCTTGGTCCCTTACACTCTCAGTTCCTTTCTAGTTCTGTATTCTGTACCCAAAATACCCTTCTCCTTCCTTTTAGTTTGGCTAGCTCCCATCTTTACCTTAATTCTCGTATGTCCTCAATTCGTTGAAGAGGCAATTTAAAATTTCACCAAGTTAGCTTTTACTGGTACAGTCTCCCATGTCATTCTGGCCTTCTCTGTTAACATTCAACATCATATTATCACTTGTTATTGTTTGGGATTATAATCTCCTTGGGAGTAAGGATCATGTTTATCCTACTCACTGCCAGCATAGGTACCTAATAATGATGAGACAAATAATACCTACTTGCTCTCCTTAATGAAAACAAGTTGAATCCTGGACATTTCCTATGTTCTGCCTCCATCTTTCATTTATAATCTTATTTCTATCTTGTCTTTTTCATACCAAATTCTCTTTTTCTTTCTTCCTGATTTCTGGTAGCTTGTTCCTGACAATTTATGACTGCCGTTGAGAATATGGCTAGCTTAAACATTATTTTAATAATTTTATTGATGAAAATACATTCTTATAATATCATCCAACACTTTATGCATATATGTTTGCACACACACACACATATTTGTGTGTAAAAAAAGTCACATATTTGTGTGTAAAAAAAAGTCACAGTAGGTCAAGGCTGCGGTTGCCGTGAACATGCCACGCACTTCAGCCTCGGCAACAAGAGTGTGACTCCAAAAAAAAAAAACGAAGTAACACGGAATCTCACCAATACTAAACACCTTTTCTTAACATTAGGTCACCCTTATTTCAGATATCTTTCTATTAAAAAAAAATATGTACACAAAAAAGTATATGGCTAAATATATAGATAGACATTAATGTCAGTTAATTGTTTTCTGAACATTTGTTTGATTCCAGCCAGGTTCAGATCTTAATTAAATGAAATAACATTTGTAAAATGCTTCAAACAATTCCTGGCACATAGGACGCATTATATATGTGCTAGTTGCTATTATCACAATGAAAGGCATGGACCCAATGATGACCTGAGCTGTCACATTATAGGCTGAAGTAAGGTAACTAAGAGCCAAGTGAGTATAAGAAGGGCTTATGATATTTCCTAACACTAGCCCAAGCATCTCCGTGACAGGCTTTGGAATGGCTGAAGCCATGAGAACAGTCTTCCAGTTGGTATTTCCAAGTGATCTGTTATTTTGAACTATTTTTGAATCAGAGTTACTGAGATGGGCTTACAAACAGCCATGGAGTCTTTGGGAAAGTACTGTACATTCCAATTAAAGGTTAAACTGCATAATATCAATGTGGAGAACTTTCCAGGTTTGAAATTTATCAACCACCTCCACACCCCAAGCATACTCACACTCACATGCCTAGCTGAAGTCAAACCACTTCATTCTTTTGTGTGAAAACCTCCATTGCCCACCGCCCTCCACTGCCTAAGGATAAAGTTCAAACTTCTTGGTTAAAGGTTCTCTTCAAAGGCTAATCAGAATAAGGGAGGAGAAGTGGGAGTTACCAAAATAAGTAAAGAGGGGTAAGCACATTTCAGGAAGAGAAGATGATGCAAGTTCAAACAGTGAGGAATAAAATAACATTGTGTATAGATGAGAATTATAAGTAGTCCTTGACACTAGAATATAAAATGAGAGGTAAAAAGTGGTAGGGATTGAAACTAGAAAGTTCATACAAGGGTGAGGGAGAGAGGGACATTTGCATGCCATGTTGAAAAGCTTGAAATATATCATGCAGAGATATGAAACCCTTAGCAAGTGTTGAGTGTTGGGGTTCAGGATGTGCTACCTCAAATTATGGCACCTTGGCCTTTGAGAAAACAGTAGAAGCAGGAAGGTAACTCTCACCTTCCCTCCATATTTCTACCCTGAAGCAGGTCATAAAATTCATTTGGCAGGGGCACCCTCTGGGCCCAGAGGAAAGGAATACCCATACCTCTAAAGACACAAGTCACTGAGAGAAATCTGACTAAAAGGCCTTGCTGAATTCTCCCAAGTTTAGATTATACTTTTTAATCTCATCACACTTCTCAATGACTATCCACTTCTTCACTAAACCTAGCATTAAGTACTCCTGTTTCCCTGGGTCTTCCTTATCTTATGTAAAACTTATATTAAATAAATGTATGTGCTTTTTTCTTATGAATCTGACTTTTGTTATAAGGTCTTCAGTCATAAACCCAAGATGGGAGAGAAAGATATGACTTTTCTCCAATCTATATAAGCAATGAAATAAAAGGGACAGATCTTGTATTTTGGATACATTATCCAGTAGCAAGATGAAAAGTGGACTTAGAGGCATAAATCTGGGGGCCAGGAAATAAACTGGGAAGTTACTGCAATACTTAATAATGAGATGAAGGGAACTTAGTCAAGCAAAGAGATGTACAAATAGAGAGAAGAGGTAGTTAAGAATATTTTGCATTCAAATAATCAGGCTTTATAAGTGACTGGATATGGGTGGCCATATCCATTCATAGAATAGAAAAGCACGTTTATAGTTAATAAAGAGGCATCATGGTGAAATGATAAGGTTTGGACAAGCTGGACTAAAAGGCCTGTAGTCTAAACAAGTGGAGATATTCAGCAAGTAGTTAGATTCATGAGTCTGAAATTCAGGAAAGGAATACGAGCAGAGTTGAACTCTTAAAAATCAATAACATTCAGATAATAGTTAAAGCCATCAAAGTAGGTGTCAGCAATTGGAGTGATTGGATAGAGGGAGAAGAACAATGAGTTAATGATGGAACCCTGTGGAACATCAGTTGTTAGTGATCTAGATTAGGCAACAACAACAACTAAAAAAAAAAAAAATCAGAAATGGTGTTTAGGTAAGTCAGAAAAACCTGTTATAACATGGCTGGCAGAGGAGGAAACCCAGGATGTTAGTGTACAGCATAAAGGCCAATAAATTGAGCAGAAATGTTTGTAAAATAAAGACTTGCAAGTGACCATCAGGTTTGGCAGTACGGTGGTCACAGATATCTAATTTAGCTAGAATATTCCCAATAACATGGTAAGGGTGTGAGTTAACTTGCTTTTATGAATCAAATGTAAGAAAGTTTTTTGTTTTGTTTTGTTTTGTTTTCAAAGAAGGATATATTTGACTTACTCAAGAAAACTGAAAAAATAGATGAGATGGAATTAACAACAGTGGGATTTAGCTTTATCTTTACATTACAGATAGGACATCTTTGAGATAACAGACAATAGATGGAATATGCACACCTTTCATATGAAATACACAAAAAGCCCATCAGTCATTCCTTGATCTTCTCTAGGTTATAATAATAATTCTGAGAAAGCTACTGCATCTTGCAAATATTATCTTCTTCACTTTTAAGTGAGCTTCAACTCATGCATCAAGATTAAACTTCCCCAGATTCCCCAGGGTTAGTCACACGCTACCCCATCCTTTTCCACAATACTTTGTTCATTCTTCACCCAGTACTGAGATCACTGGGCTGTTACCTGTTTACATGCGTTTCTCTTACTAGTTTGCAAGTTTCTTGGGAAGTTAGACAATATCTTTGTATTGTCGATCCCTATTACATTTTCTGGCACAAACTAAGGCCTTAATTTGTTAATTAATTTCCACTTGAAAATCTCAGACATCTCTAACTGAACTTGTCTAAAATTAAACTATTGATCTTTATGAAATAATGTATTTATTGATCCAGCCTTAAAAACAGAACATTTGTCAGCTTTCCTTAACACCTTCAGCATTTAACTTAACTGTGTGTTTTGTTGGTTTTACACCAAGGTTCATCTCTAATCTTTCAGTGCGCTCTTTAGTTCAAGAAGCTAAAAATTTTTGTCTGCAATGACTCAACTTGTCTCCCTCTTCTACTTTCCATCCCTCCCCAAATTATTTTCCATCATGGTAACTGAAGTAGTAACTGAAATATATGTGTATATATATATATATATATATATATTTTTTTTTTTTTATCATACTAAAATTTCCTGCAATGATTTTTCATTATCTGAATAATAAAACACTCAGATCCTGAATATATTGTCCTAGGTTGTATAGAATCTATCCCCTGATACTTTTTTGGTCTTTTCTTACACCATTCTCCCATTATTTGCTAGATATTTATATTTATCATTTAGGTCTCAACTAATTTTCACTTCTTCAGAGAGATCTTTTATGACCACAAATTTAAATTAAGAATTTTCTAATATTTTCATATTTTTACTCCTGTTATTCTACTTCATATACAATTTGTCAGTGTTTTCATTTATGTGTTTTTTGTGATCTCTTCTCACAAGAAGATAAAATATATAAGGACCAGAATAGAGGAACCTAGTAACATAGAAATCCTTTTTGTTTTTTTAACCTCAATTTCTCCAGCACCTAATATTATAATGAAAATAGTAATAATAAAAGATGTATCTGTTGAGTAAATGAAAGAGCAGACTGTGTTCATTTTGAGTAGCACAGTCTTATAAAACTTGGGGCAAAAAGTTCCATCTATATGTACATTCACAAGGTGCTTAGCCATGTAAGTTAGCTGAACATGCAAGACAGTTTTTCATTTTAACAACAATCCAGTTTGAAGTCAGAAAAAACGTGTAAAGAAATAGTATAAAGAAAATATTCGCAATACTGCTCCTCATCCCTACCCAAGAAAATCAATCATAATGTACATATAAATGTGTATATATATCTCTCTATATATTTTTTTCTTTTTTTCTTTTTGGCATTTTTACTGTGTGTGTGCGTGTGTGTGTGTGCAGTTTACCTTTTCAAAAAAAATTAAAGAAGTCTTTGTGTTCAGTATTGAGTCAACTCTGGGGGTGACAGAATGAATAAGAACATCAGAAAACTCAGAGTTTAATGGTGAATATAGGATTCAAATGCTATCACAAGGTACTTGGATGTTTTATTAAATTAGATATTTTTTAAGATACGGAAAGGTTTCTGTATACATATCAACACTAAAAACAATGAATTATCTGGAAAGTCAAGGATCACAAGATATTTATAACCAGGCTTTTGAAATAAACTAATCAATTACCATGGATAACTATTCCTCCTGTGAGGGATGCAGTCTAACATTGATA
The DNA here is from genome assembly GCA_963574415.1 of Tarsius wallacei. Taxonomy (NCBI): domain Eukaryota; kingdom Metazoa; phylum Chordata; class Mammalia; order Primates; family Tarsiidae; genus Tarsius; species Tarsius wallacei. The sequence goes on from CAUYQG010173499.1 coordinate 19,072, forward strand.
ACCTTATAGAAGTTTTGTACTAAATCCATCTAAATTCTAAAATTTCCTGACAACCTGACATACCATATGGTAGGCCCTCTGCCTAGAAGGCTCTTTTCTCTTTTCCTTGCAAACTCAGTCTAATCAATTCCCTCATTATGCTTCCATGACCACAAACCTATGTTCTTTTATTATATTGTAATCATATTCTTATTTTTTACCTCCCTCATTAAATCATGAAGTACTTTAAGATAAAGGGAGTGTCTTTACTTCTGTTTTTTTATTTTGGTGATAGAAAAATAGGCACATGATGTGCATTTAAAAAATGTTTATTGAAGAAAAGTTGGAAGAAAGGATAGAAGGAATCATTTTCTTTTTTTTTTTTTTTTTTGAGTTGGAGTCTAACACTTTCGCCCCGACTGGAGTGCAGTGGCCGCTCCCGGCCACCGCAGCCCTAACCTGCTGGGCTCCGGTGATCTTTCCACCTCAGCCTTCCAAGTAACTGGAATTACAGGCGCACGCTACCATGCCCGGCTAATTTTTTGATTTATTGTAGAGATGAGGTCTCGCTTGCCCAGGCGGGTCTCGAACCTGTGGGCTCAGGCAATCCACTCACCTCAGCCTCCCAAAGGCGTGGGATTACAGGCTGAGCCACCAAGCCCGGCTAGGAATCATTTTCTATTTTTGTATTATAGAGATTAGAAATGACTATGGTGAACATAATGGCACATTCCTTACCATCTTTTAGAGTAAAGAACCAAAATTCAAAACAAAACAAAAAAGAAAATAAACAAGTTAAGTCAAGTCTTGTCCTGTGCCACCAATACTTGAAAACTTATTAGTTGGCCCTTCATGGTTTCAAGTAATGAAAACTATCAAGTAGCAAAGAACTTCAGATGAACTTCTGTTCAATTCCATGTTAATTTTTTGCTTTTGTGTATACTATAAAATATTTTGGTCTCTTCCTGGGTAAAACTTCTTCCTCGCAACTTCAAATCACACATTTGAACGGGGCCCCTGCTTAGAAACTTCTGAGAACATCCTGGGGATGGACTGAGAATGCCCAGTAGACAACCTGGGAATTCTGATCAAATCCAGCAGTGAAGACAGGAGTATAGGCAGATCTTTTGCTGGGATCTAAATATTTTCATAATTAGCACATGCTTTAGGAAAGCTTCTTTTCCCAAAGGAACTCTCTAATGAACAAGACCACTCAAGATGAGAAATACTTGAAGATGTGCCGCCCGCCCCCGTGTCTGTCTTTTTTCAGTTGATTTTTGAGGAATGTACATGTGTTGCCATTATGGTAGATGTACCTGTAAGATCATCAGTGGGCCAGGACCCCAGCTGGCACGCCTTGCAGGTGTACTCATCAAACACATACTCATTTTCTTTACAAGGTGTGCAGGTCCAACAGCAGCTGACTTCTCCCTTCCGGATCACCTAAGGCAAATATTTAAAATTTTGATTACTTTTTGCATAAAAATCCAACAATCCCTTATTCGAGTGCACTGCTTTGCAAAGTAGAAAGGGCTTTTACATTTATTATTTTACATGTTAACAGATAAGCAGTATAAGTATTAATATTCTTATTTTATAATTTTAAAAACAGAATGAATTTAAACAATGAGTCCAATATCAAAAAGTTGGTTTATGGGAGGGTCAGAATTAAATTAAACGCAAGTCTTTAAATAATTAGCTTTGGATAGATGTATTTAATTAAGTACCTGTGTTTGTGGTCATATATACATACACAAACGTTTACATATGTGAATATGTAACTGAATCTCCCCCAGGATTTGTGCCTTTCCTTACTTCAGATTAAGAACTTTTGCTCTCTGGATTTACCTTGGCTTCCTTCCCTCCACTAGTTGAATAATTGTGAGCAAGAAGCATTGTATGTTTCCTAGTGTTCAAAAATCTATTCATATTGATAAAAAACTCATTAAGAAAATGTATTGAGTAGGAAGGCAGAGATAGGAGATGAAGTTTTTGGGAAATGATCTCTGCTCTCTTTTACTAAAAATCTGGCTCAATTATTCAGCCCATTCCTTCCTATTTTAGTTGTTTTGTTTTGCTTGAGATGATGGTAGATAAGGTCACTGAGACTATTATAATATAATTCTTCATCCACTTGGTTTGTTAAGGCAATGGAAACTAATTGAAATAGTTTAACAGTTGAAAGAATCATAGATGTTATTCTTTAAAAGTGGATGTACCCTTCCCCCCCCCGCCCACCAGTTCATGAATAGCCTCTGCGGAATAGAGACAGCATTCATTAGCCATTCTTATACATATTAGAACTGTGATTAAAAGTCAGCAGTAACTAGACAGCAATGATTACACTTTATTTTTTGTCTTAGATGCGGACTTTATTAATGACCTTATATAATTGTAAGCTAACACCTTTTTTTTTTAAAAGATTTTGTAGCATCCTTAAATGTATGCTGACTTTTAAGACTGCAACAATACATGTGGGTAATAATGAAGAAAGGGCCTGACACATCTTTTCCCTAAAATAACCAAATAACTGAGAAAAATTTGCTCGTGAGTCCTACTTAATCTAGCTAAAATGTTCTTCATGATAAGATTGACTTTTTATAGGCTATTTAGTGCATGGCATATGCCGTTATCCCATTAAAACATTGGGACAGCTCTGTATGAGGTGGCTGGTTTTTTTCATTTTTAGGGGAGAAATCTAAGGTCCTATTAATTCACATAGCATGTAAGTGAGGAATCAGATATTTTACGCCGAAATTCAAATGCCACTCACATAAATATTGAGCATTACTGGAAGGAGAACTTCATGATATTTTGAAAGATGTAGGGGAAATAGTGCTGGCTTGGAAATCAAGAGGCACCCAGGATTCTAGTCTCCTTGATAGCTACTAAGTAGTTGTGTAGTTTTGAACAGTCCTACAGCTCATGTTCCAGTTTCTTCAAACTGAGCCCATTTCTTTTATAATAATAATACAGACCTTACCTTGCAGGACTTCCTGAGGAGTAAATAAAGGATCACAGTGATCTGTAAAGTGTAGACTACTCTAAGAATGTTACCATTTAAAAAATAAATAAAATTTAAATTCTCATATAGAAATGAAGAATTTCATTTTTAGGGTAATTTTAAGCACACTTGGCAAAACTATCCTTAGACAATTGTTAGATTTTGTAATGCAGGTAGGCATTTTGCAAACACTGAAAGATTTTCTTTCCAGACCTTAGCAAGGACTGGAAAATAAAAGCATCTGCAAAACTTTCCCTCTATAAATTGGCTGATTTCCTATGGTTCAGTTTTCATTGGTTTGGGAATTTCAGTTTTTTTAACCAAAATAATTCATGCCTATTACTAAGAATAACTCTAGTGTTACAATCTTGTTTGAAACAATAGTGACAGGCCGGGCTTGGTGGCTCAGCCTGTATTCTCAGCGCTTTGGGAGGCAGAGGCGAGTGGAGTGCCCGAGCCCACAGGTTCGAGACCCGCCTGGGCAACTTGGTGAGACCTCGTCTCTATAATAAATCAAAAATTAGCCGGGCGTGGTAGCGCACCTGTAGTTCCTGCTGCTTGGAAGGCTGAGGGGGAAGGATCACGGAGCCCAGAAGGTCGAGGCTGCGGTGGCCGGGAGCGGCCACTGCACTCCAGTATGGGCTATGGAGTGAGACTCCAATAACAATAATAACAACTCAAAAAACAATAATAATAATAATAATAAGTGACAATTTAATATGTTTTCCTCTGGTCATTTAGAACTGATTTGTTAACTTTTTTTTTACATGTTATGCTCTGTTTCATATTCATTTTGAACAAGAGGTAGTGACAATTCTCTTTCATAACAAATTTCATTATTTCTGAACATCCTAGAAGCAGTAGTGCTTTCTTTATGAATAACAATATGTAATATATTTAAACAGTTGCTAGACTAAACTCTTTCATATAAACTTTTGCAAATCTCTGAACAATGACATGAGATATTGATATCATTAACGAAGCTGCTTAGTTACAATCTTAAACCACATCAAGAAAATCCTGGAAATTGTATACTTAATAGAGTATACAATGAGATGTGGTTAGGAAAATAGAGTTTGGGATTTTAAAAAGACTAAACAAATATTATTACAAAACAACCAGCATTAAAATATGATAATAGGGAATCAAATTCTTTCATTGTGTAAATTACTCCCAGTCGAATAAGGCAGAAAAATACATATATAAAGAAACCTCTCAAATCAGCAATTCAGCATTTTGAAATTACAGGTGCAAACTTTATTACCATGAAGGATCAAATAAAAAAAATCTAGAGCTGGGCTCGGTGGCTCAGCCTGTAATCCCGCACCTTGGGAGGCTGGGGTGAGCAGATTGCCTGAGCCCGCGGGTTCGAGACCCGCCTGGGCAACTTGGTGAGACCTCATCTCTACAATAAATAAAAAAAATTAGCTGGGCGTGGTAGCGCGCGCGTGTAGTTCCAGCTACTTGGAAGGCTGAGGCGGAAGGATCGCCGGAGCCCAGCAGGTCGAGGTTGCGGTGGCCGGGAGCGGCCACTGCACTTCAGTCTGGGCGACAGAGTGAGACTCCAACTCAAAAAAAAAAAAAAAAAAAATCTATATGGTAATTTGTATTGTGTGATCTTTCTACTGGAAGCACCGAAAATTATGGACATTGATACTCTGGTTTTGTCTATAAAGGATTTTGCCTGAAAACTTGAACTGCAAGATGCAGAACTCTTTTGTAACAGTGTATTAAGTGTTAGCAAACGTGTGTGTGTGTGTGTGTGTGTGTGTGTGTGTGCACGCGCATGCACAAAAGGCCAAATAATATTTAGTTTTGGGCCACAGTCTCTATTGTAACTAAACTACTCAACTCTGCTACTATAGCAGGAAAGTAGCCATCGACACCATATAAACAAATGAGCTTGGCTGTATTTCAATGAAACTTTATTTACAAAAGCAGGCAATAGGTAAGATTTAGCCTGTGGGTCATAGTTTACCAGTTCCTGCTGTATACCATAACAAGACATAAAGAAAATATTTCACAAGCTGCCAAGCCATTTAGCAGATAATAATACATTTATTTTTTTTCTTTATTTACCTTATCTTTCTTCTCTGGTCTTACGATTTTCAAATCTTCAGAACTACTCTTTGAGAACCTTACTCTCAGTACTAAAATGTTTCAATTCCAATCTTAATTACTGAAGACCAAACACCTGAAGTGTGTTCTAAACAGAGTGACAGTAAGGCTAACTAAAGACCAAGGCCAATGCTCTATCTATATACGCTGTCTGAAGTGTACTAGGTAGGAATCCAACAACTATTTGATGAGCAAATATTATTTTGATATTATTTTCCCCTAAGGTATTGCACTTCAATAGCTAACCTCAGTCCCTTTTAATTATATTTTAAACCTCTCCTTCATTGGCTTTTTATTTCCTGTAAGAGTGGCCAGATTTTATTTAGACTAAAACTAGCTTTTTAATGTCTTCAAATTATGAAAATATTCCTTACCCCAGCACACTATTCTTTTTATATACTTTTAAATTTTTAAATTAACAAATCATAATTATAGATATTTATGGGGTACATAGTGATGTTTCAATAGTATAATATATAACGATCAGATCAGGTTAATTATCGCATCCAACAACTCAAACATTTATCATTTATATGTGTTGAGAATACTCCATATCTTCCTTCTAGCTATTTGAAACTATATCATATATTGTTGTTAACTATAGTCATTTTACAGTGGTATAGAACACTAACACTTATTCCTGCTATTTAGCTGTAATTTTTTATCCTTTAACAAATTTCTCACTATCACTCCCTTCTCATCCTTCCCAGTTTTTGTGCCCTCTGTTCTACTTTTTATTTCTGTGAGACCAACTTATTTTAGCTTTCACATGAGTGAAAACATGTGGTGTTTAACTTTCTGTTATGGGCTTATTTTATGTAACATAATGTCCTCCAGTTCCATGTTATCATCAATGATAGGATTTGGGGTTTTTTATGGCTGAATAATATTCCATCGTGTATATATACCGCATTTTCTTCATTCATTCATCTTGACACTCAAGTACCTTTATGTTCTGTTCAATCTGGCAGGCACAGATGAAAGGCTAACCCTCAATTTTCACATTTCCCCCTCATCTTTCCACTTTCTTGATCTCTTTCTTCTGCTGACTAGCATCTTAACTGACAGTATGCTCTCTGGTTGTCTCTCTCTTTCTGAACTTGTTGCTTCTCAGCTTCTACTTCTTCCCTTATACTTTACAAGATTTTCTCCAAGGTGTATTCTTGGTCCACATTTATTTTTTATTTGCACTTTCAGGTTCAGCAATTTTATCTACTCAAACAGCTTCAAATTTAGCTCCCCTCAATTAATTTCTAAACTTGTATTTTTAGTCTTACTTTTCATTGTTTTGGACAAATATTTTTCATCACTGGCTGGCTTCCCCAGAACCCACACACCCCAAACTAGTCCATCACCTGTCTTCTAAAGCCATCTACATTTTTCTATTCCTGAAAATGACACCTTTTAGTTACTCACTCTCAGAATTGCAGTTTATTGTTTTGGACTTTTTTTCTCTTCTCCAACTCAGTCATTTAGTTATTCTGACTGTTTCCCTCTATGATGTTTTCCATAAATATATCCCCTACCACCTTTTCATTCTCACTGTTTCTTCCCTAATTTAGGACTCTGTCACCACCATAACAATATCTCTGTCTCTTCTTTTTATTATCTTTCATGTTTTGTAATTCTACTCATTCACTTACCACAGCCCAACTTATGTCAACATCTTGGTCAAATATTCTCTGATTCCTGTTTAATAGAAATTACGTTAGCCGGGCTCGGTGGCTCAGCCTGTAATCCCGCGCCTTTGGGAAGCTGAGGTGAGTGGATTGCCTGAGCCCGCGGGTTCGAGACCCGCCTGGGCAAGCGAGACCTCATCTCTACAATAAATAGAAAAATCAGCCGGGCGTGGTAGCGCGCGCCTGTAATTCCAGCTACTTGGAAGGCTGAGGCGGAAGGATCGCTGGAGCCCAGCAGGTCGAGGCTGCGGTGGCCGGGAGCGGCCACTGCACTCCAGTCTGGGCGACAGAGTGA
>CAUYQG010173505.1:0-26071 GCA_963574415.1 Tarsius wallacei
ATGGTGGTGGGTATCTATCTGAGGATGGGGAGACACCTCTTATCAACAAGGGTACCTGAACGAAATATTTTTGTATGCCTAACCCCTAACTGTACCCCACAATAACATAATAAAATAAAATAAAATATAAAAAAAAAAGAACCACCAGACCATGATTAAACATGGCTGCCAGCTGGTGATGTGCTGCTCTAATGCAGGTTTAGCTTTTTTTTTTTTGAGTTGGAGTCTCACTCCGTCGCCCAGACTGGAGTGCAGTGGCCGCTCCCAGCCACCGCAGCCTCGACCTGCTGGGCTCCGGCGATCCTTCCGCCTCAGTCTTCCGAGTAGCTGGAACTACAGGCGTGCACTACCACACCCAGCTAATTTTTTTTTATTTTTTGTGGAGATGAGGTCTCACCAAGTTGCCCAGGCGGGTCTCAAACCCGCGGGCTCAGGCAATCCACTCACCTCAGCCTCCCAAGGCGCGGAACTACAAGCTGAGCCACCGAACCCGGCTAGGTTTAGCTTTTTTATGAAATGACTCAATTCTAGGTAAATTTGATTCCTGAATTTTTCACTTCCATGACATGTCGTGGTTGGAGGCACATGTCACCCTATTCAATATCTTGTTGCTCTAATAAAGGAGAGCTACATTTGAGCTCTGATGAGCAACCTGGCTTCAAAATACCCAATCATCCACTTGCAATGGGGGTTCCCTAAAAAGATGCATTAAAGACGGTTTGAAGACAGGGAAGCAAGTTAGAAAATTATTAAAACAGCCCTGGCAAAAAATAGCGAGTCCTGGCAAGTATAGAGCCACGTTCAGGTTAACCAATGATCTTTCTTTCACTTGCCTCTGAGTATTCCTTCAAAACAGGATAATTTGTTTCTTTCTGTTCTGGGTCCTTTATTGCTTGGGTCCAAATAATGACTTCTCAGTTTTCTACACAGATTACCCTCTTTGCAACCAGGTAATCTCTGGGTGACTAAATGCTTTCCTAGAAAAAATTCTTCAGTGATAATTTTTTACTCTCAAGCCTTATACACAAAAAGCAAACCGTATCTAAACGGACTTCTCTCAGACTGTTCACTGTAATTTTTCCACCCTGGATGAAATTGGTGTACCTTCCTAATAGAGTCTCCTTAAACAGGTTGATCTCTCCTACATCCTTCTGTTCCTCTTTCCTTCATGCTTTCTCCCTCTTGTTCATGGGATGCTTTAAAAATTTCATCAGTAGGAAAGAATAGAGTGTTTACAATGCAATCAATGGCATAAATTGGAGATGGGGATGGGGAAAACACTGAATAAACAAGTGAGAGAAAGGCAAACAAACACTGAGTTTTCTCAAAGGTAGATGCATGTGTTCTTATATATTCACATTCCTGATATTAGAACGCACTACATGCTCTATACGTGATTAATACCAGGGATGCCAAAAACATATATACGCATTTTAAGAGACGTTGTCTATGTATTACTTTTCAAAGTTGAATGAATTACGGTAGCCATGTGTAGCATGACGTTTGCTCAAATGAATGCTAGTTTCTCCATGACAAGCAGGACAGTCAAAGAAAATGGCAGAAGCACAGTTGTCATTCAAGGAGCGCAAGACCATTTTGAAGTGGTACTTGAAATCTAAGAACACTGTGGAAGTACGATTACAATGGAGGTGTGAATATGCAACAGAATCTCCAACACGCCTAACAACTGCACACATTTGTGATCAGTTTGAGATTCATGGTACTGTGTGTAATGTGCACAAAGGAAGATCCAGGAGACATCATACAGAAACAAGTCCTACAGTAGTTCACTGTAATCAGAAGTGTCTAGGCACTGATGGTAACCACTTTGAGCACTTCTTGTAATTGCTGAAGGCAAACGTGACTTGTATTCATTTTTTGTTATCAGTGTATGTTGAATATTACAATTTTAATATGGTTTTTTTTCTTAAAATGTGCATACTTTTTTTTGGCACCCTCTGTATATGTTTTGATCATATAATGTATTCCAATACCAGAAAGATAACATGTCAGAAATTAGTCTGTAGTATTTTCACAACCTGAATGTTTGCAAATATTAAATCTCTGGTAGTTTTACAATCAATGGCATCCTAGAATGAAGAAAATGGAATACCTCTCTCTCATGATAAGCCTTGTCTTGATATGAACACAAATGATTGAGTGTTTAGCGGAATATTTTGAGTGCTTGAGTCAAGCAGAATGACCACTCTGTTTTTGATAGTTTGCAAAATTCAGCCACGAAGCAAAGCCATGTCTGGAGCCAATGGGAGATCTATATTTACATTTTAGGACGAGACTTGGTTCCTTTAAGCCCTAAAATACTGCCGAAGATCTAGAGAAAAGAGGAACACTTCTAACTGGAAGAGGTTTGTTTTGCTTTACTCATTTAATAAAAACAATTTCATTAAAAAAAATTTGTAAATAAACAACTTAGGATAAAAACTACGAAATTCCCTGTAATTACAAACACAAACTCAAATTCTGGGTTTTAGCTGGCAATGAAAGAGATGTGGTTTTATAGAGGTTTTGGTGTGCAATCAATTGCTATTTTCTTTTTTGAAATAAATACATCGAAGAAGTTGTCATCAACTAGCCATTGCCAAAAATAATTGCTGTCTTGGCGCTTGTGCAGGCAGACATTCCTATCACTAATGTGGGTACAGGATGGAGAACTCTGAGCCCTCCACAGAAGCTGAAGGTGTCTGGAAAGTTCCTTGAGGACACCAGCTTTCACAATAGCCACATTCATTAGGAGGACAAGGACACATGGGCTGTGCTCAACGATAGTTATTCTTCTGGATTTAAATTGTAATGAGATTATTCAGACAAGCAGCAAGACAGGAAATGTATGTTGAGTTTGATGCTAACCCTGGCAGTTAAACCACATTTATCCCTGCACAATAGTGTTCAGTGCTTACTTACTTAAATACATGGATTTTCTCCCCACTTTTAAAAGACGCAAGTCAGGAACTGTTACAATCTCTGATGGAAAGGACAAAATGGGGAAGATGACTTTTAGCTGAAAATAGGAAATTAATTCTAAGAACTGTCAGCTTGAAACCCAAATCCTGATTCCCTCCATGAGATAATGACGCAAGGAGTTCCTCTGTATTCATAGCAGCTCAGATAAGTTCGCTGTTGTGTCAGAATCCCCAGTAGTTGGAAACTTTAGTTCCAATCAGAAAATATTTGGTACTTACCATCCACTTAAGCAAAGTGTGAGAATCCTTGCCCCTCCCACCACTTTCCAAGTAACCCAGAGCTCCCTCTACCAGGGATAGGAGGGACTTAGAACCTAGTGACCAAGTGCTGACTTTGCTTTAGATCTGAATGTCTCTTTCTGGGAATTTGCTTGTAAACATAGACGGTAATATGGTGTGGTGGAAAGAGCTCTGATTTTGGAATCACCAGACTTTTCTGGGAGCTTTGTCTCTACCATGTATGTTCTGTCCTTGGACCAATGAATCCCTTGTTTTCTGGGAGGGTCTCTAGGGGACCAACATTAGCCACATAGCTTGGAAGATTATTATGAGAATTAAATAAGACAATGGTAGAAAAATGCTACGGGCATTACTATATGCATGATATTATTATTATTAAGAAATTTGAGTGACTTAGAGTACTCTAATTCTAAAAACATTAACATTCTATTTATATACAATCAGGACATTTTCTGGTATTTTCCTATTTCCAACTTGCTGTTAAATCTTCCAACATAGGTGAATGAGAAAAACATATACTTTGAGTTAACTGGGGTTAATCTATGTTATATAATATCACCATCATTACCAAGTATGCAAATTAGATATTAGATTACCCTATACAAAATTGTTAATTTTGGAGGTAAAAATGCGCCAGTATTGACTGTTATATAAGATTCAACCTAATACTATCATTCTTATCATATAGATGAGCAAAGATGGGACCTAGAGAGATAAAAGATCAGCCCAAAGGGAAAAACAGGATGGCAGGACAGGAATTGGATTCCAGGGTCCCTCTGCCTCTAAAGCCCCTGCACTGTTATTGACAGCAGTTGACTCCACTTATTTGTAAGTTTTATCTGTTGCCTGGGATATGATTTTAATGGACTTGAAAATACTCAGCACAGCCTGGTGCTCTTATCTCCCCACTCATCCTGGGCTAATTTCCCTTTTGTCAGGGATTCCCCACACTTTCCTCCACCAGCCCTGGGCTACTTCAATCTGCATGTTTCTTCTCCGAACACAGCTTGCAGAGACATCTTTGTTGTATTCCGTTTCCACAAACCTCATTTTATTCTCATGGGCAAGCACCAGCTCATATTTTTGTCCTTGATTATATGTCCTTTCATTTCCTGCATGTTCTTTGAGAATTCAAGTGCTGGCTACATTTGTGAGTGTTATCCAGATCTCCTTGGGCACATCTTCTTTTGAAAGTCTTGGACCTTGGGATGCAACTTCTTTTTTTTGGACACTGATGAGACTGTGCCTAGAAATCTGCGCCTTAGAGAGAAATTCTTTGTAAATTAGTGCATCTGAGGACCCAAACATTGCTTCTATAATTGTTTTCAACTATTTTTTAAAAATATGCGTTAGTCGCTAGCATAAACACCAACACATGCATGGCTTTTTTATAACAGCTTATAATTTTTGAGTAATATCTACAGGCACTGTGCTAAGTGTCTGACATGTGCCTTGTATTTTAATCCTCATACCAATACTCTTTTACTATTATTATTATTTTATTATAAAGATGTGGGGTCAAAACCACATTGAGATATCACCTAACCCCAGCAAGAATGGCCATCATTAATAAAACAAAAAACAACAGATGCTGACAAGGATGTGCAGAAAAAGGAACGCTTCTACACTGCTGGTGGGAATGCAAACTTGTGCAACCTCTTTGAAAGACAGTGTGGCGATTTCTGAAAGAACCAGAAATTGACCTTCCATATGACCCAGCAATTCCCCTATTGGGAATATACCCAATACTCTTGAGATAGGTATTACAAGTAACCCATCTGACAGACAAAGAAAATGAAGTGCCCGGAGGTGAAGTATCTTGTTCCAGATTAAGCAGTTAAGAAGTGCCGGTGCTAGGATTCACATCCAGGCTGTTGAACTCTAGACCCTGATAACGCTATCACCTCCTTAGTGTTGGATCCTGAATCATTTCTTTTCTTCTCTAAACATTTAATGCCAAATCTTTGTGTGTAAATATGCACACCTGTGATTCAGCACCCAGATTAAACAAGTTTTTGAATCCAAATGGTCATGAATATATTCATATTTGGTGTCAAGTAAACAAACCTTTTGACAATTAGATAACATCTTTTTCCTTTTAAGCAGATGTTTGGGTCCCCGTGGAAATAGTCCCTGGCTAACACGAAACGCCGTGATGCATGAACCGAAGTGACAAGCAACTAAACCCCTTATTATGGCTACTTCTGCTACATCGTATGGGATTACAAAAAGACATGAGAGGCCACCACACACCCTGGAGCATTATCTCCAAGCCCTTGAATGTCACAGAACCCTGACAATATAGGCAGGTGGTGTAGGATTTTGTACACAGTCAGGATTTTTAGGAAATCCTCCTCTACTTGTTACTTGATCAAAACTCCACTTAGGAAAACCTTGCCTCTTAGCCTCGGGAAAACCCTTGTCTTTCTCCTAGATTTTGTTTTGTTGTATGCTGCCTAAACTAATGGAGAATGATGAATGTGCGGCGCTTATTTTTCTAAATTATTAATAATTCCTTGAAGTACAGAAAAAACAATACAGGGACTATGTTTCTGGCAGACTGCATGGTCTAGTGGAGTGAATGTGAGTGGCAGAAATGGGAGAGACTGCCTTCAATTTACCCGTTATGTAAGTGTAGAATCTCAGTAACTGAATCTCGTTTGTTCATGTATTTATCTTTTAAGTTTCTACTGTTTCAGGTGTAGATTTAGGACCTAAGAAAGAGACTGCACTTGTATCTTTTTTTCTTCTATAAATCAACAATAATGCCTCTCCCTTGAGTTCCAAAATGTTTGTTATAAAATATAATTTCCAGGCATGTATAAACATATTATGAAGCATAATTAAAGTATGACACTTTTTATACTTTTAAACAATTATATACTTTTTTTCTCAATCAACATTATTTTATTTTTTATTTTAAAGATGCGGGGTACAATGCAGAGTTAGGTATAAAAATGTTCATTATGCAGGTACCCTTGTTGATGAGGTGTGCTCCTCTCCCCTAGCAGTTTCCCACTACTGTCAATCTCTTTCTTATAGTATTCTGATAATTGTTCAAGGTCTGTTTATAAGTGAGAACATGTGGTACTCAGTCCTTAGTTTCTGTGATAAATCACTCAGTATTATAGACTCTAAGTAATTTTACACTTTTAAAAAGTACCCTTTTAAAAAAAATTGGCAAAATACACATAACATAAAACTTCTTATTTTAGTCATTTAAAAATGTACAATTCAGTGGCCTTAGTATATTCAAAATATTTTGCAACTATCAATCACCATGATCTAGTTTCAGAATTTTTTAAAAACCTGCACCCCTTTAACCTTGTTCCCAAACCTTGGCAACCTCAAATCTGCTTTCTATCTCTTTGGATTTTTCTATTCTGGATATTTAATACAAATGGAATTATACAATATATAACTTTTTGTGTCTGACTTCATTCACTTAGCATAATGGTTTTGTAGCATGTTTTAATCATGTATCATTTATTTTATAACTGATTAATATTCCATTGAATGGATATACCACATTTGTTTATCTATATCTGTTGATAGGAATTTGAGTGGTTGCCACTATGAACATTTGTGTGTAAGTTTTTGGTTACCCACTTATTTTGAATTCTTACGGGTCTATACCTGGGAGTGGAATTGCTGGGTCATGTGACAATCTATATTTAAAATGTTGAAGAACAGCCAACTATTTTTTACAGAAGTTACACCATCTGATATTTTTACCAACAGTATATGAGGGTTCTATTTTCTTCACATTCTTGCCAATGCTTGTTATTTTTCCTCTTTAAAAAATTTTATTCATCCTGGTGTGTGTGTACAAAGTGGTGTCTCATTGTAGTTTTAACTTGAATTTACTTAATGACTAATGATGTTGACCATCTTTTCATATGTTTATTGGTCATTTGCATATTGTCTTTGGAAAAATATCCATTCAAGTCCTTTGCACATTTAAAAATTTTGTTGTTATTGTTTTTGTTGAGTTCTTTATATATTCTGGATACTGGGCCTTTACCAGATTTACAATTCAGAAATATTTTGTCCCATTCTCTCTGTCGCTTTGCCACTTTTTTGATTATATCATTTGATAGGCAAAAGTTTTTGATTTTGACTATGTTCAATGTATCTCTTTGTTTTATGTTGTTCGTACTTTTGGTGTCATACTTAAAAGGTCTTTGCCAAATCCAAGGCCCTAAAGATTCACTCATATATTTTCTTCTAAGAGTTTTATTGTTTTAGTTCTCAGGTCATTGATTCATTTTGAGTTAATATTTGTATATTTTGTGAGGTAAGGGACAATTTCATTCTTTTACATGTGAATATCCAGTTGTCCCAGCACCATTGGTTGAAAAGACTGTTCTTTACCAAATGGTCTTGATACTGCATCAAACAGCCAATTGACCATAGATGCATGGATTTATTTTTGATCTCAGTTCTATTTAATTGATCTATATGTTTATACTTATGCCAGTACCACAATGTAACTTTGTAGTAGGCTTTGAAAATGGAAAGTGGAGTGCTTCAGCTCTGTTCTTCCTCTTCAGATTGTTTTGGCTACTCAAGGTCTCTTGCAGCTCCATATGGGTTTTAGGATTAACTTTTCCTTTTCTGCAAAAAAGCCTGTTGGGATTTTGATAGGGATTTCATTGAATCTAGAGATCACCTTGAAGAATATTGCCGTTTTAGTAATAGTAAATCTTTCAATCCATGAGCACATTTTAAAACCCACCAATGTTTTACCATTTATTTATGTATCTTTGATTTCTTCAGCAGTGTTTTATAGTTTTCAATGTAAAAATATTAGGTCTCACTGGTTAAATTTATTCCTAAGTATTTTATTCTTTTGAATGCTATTGCAAATGGAATTGCTGCTTTTTAAAGATTTTGGTTACAAACTATTCATTGCTAGTGTATACATTTATAACATATTTTGCATATTGATGTATTCTACAACCTTGATGAATGCAGTTATTAATTCTAATTTTTTAGTGTCCTCTTTGAGATATTCTATACATATAAGATCATGTCATCTTCAAATAAAGATAGTTTTACTTCCTCCTTTCTAATCTAAAGACCTTTTATTTCCTTTTCTTGACATTTCTCAGGCTGGAACTTTCAGGACAATATCGACTAGAAGTGGTGAGAATGGAAATTTTTGTCTTGTTCCTGATTTTAGGGAGAAACCATTTAGTTGTTTCCTATTAAATTAGCCATGAGTTTTTCAGAGATGCCTTTTATTAGGCTCAGAAAGTTCCCATTTACTCACAGCTTCTTTTGTGTTTTTTTATCACGAAGAGGTTGAATTTTTGTCAAATGCTTTTCCTACATTAATTTTAGATGATCATATGATGTTTATCCTTTATACTCTCAAAATGGAGTATTGCATCAATTGATTTTCAGATGTTAAACCAACCTTGAATTCCTTGGATAAGTCCCACTTGTTGTAAATAAACATGGTGTATAATTTGTGTCATATGTTGCTGAATTTGGCTTGCTAGTATTTTGTTGAAAGTTTTTACCTCTATATTCATAAGAGATATTGAGCTGTTTTCTTGTGTGTCTTTGGTGTCAATAGGAACTTGAGAATGCATAAGAGACAAGAAGCAGATTGGAAGTACTACAAGGCTCCTAACTAACTAGAGAAACTGTTTCAAATGAAATGACAGTGCAGATGGAGCAGGAAAAGGTATACTATATTTCCTATTTATCTTTGACACTTATGTCTAAGGTTTCCTTTACCCATTTTTATCCCATTTATTAACTTATTTAATTGACTAAAGAGGTAGGAGCTAAGATTTGTAGCTGTGCAAGACCTACTGTAATCCTGGTATCAAGGGTGAAATGCACCTTTGAATAGACTTGACTTTTTCTTACCCCTTTTGTTCTTCTATATTTAAGAGACTATTTATAAAAAACCTATTTAAAATAACACAAGATGGTCTCATTATGCTTGACTAAAGACAGATTAAAGTAAATGTTAGGATTTCTTTTCTAATCATTAACTGGAACTAATAACTGAGAAGTGAAATGTTAATATTCCTAACATTTTTTTGAGGTTGTGACCACATGGCATTATTCACTTAATTTTCCCCCCAGTAAATTGTGTGTATTCACACACACACACACGATAGGTATGTGTATATATGCATATGTGTGTATATAATTAAGCATAAATTTTCTTGTGAATATTTAATAAGAATTATGAAATCATTCATAAAGGTGATCTAAGGTGGCTTAAGTCTACAATCCAAATTGTTGTGCTGGATTAAAAAGTGAACTAGTACATGCAAACTGATTTCTCATTAGAGATTACTTATTTTCCATTTTCATAGTAGCTCTGACATAGGTTTAAGGCATGACATCTCAACTTTGGCTATTTAATTTTCTTTTGAATAGCTACACATGAATGTTCACTGCTGGTACTAGAGGAAGGTTGCCTCTGCTACTTCTTTACACTGAGAGAGGGGCTAAGTGCTTTGGGAAGATACACCTCTCCCCACTTGCCATCAAGGTGTCTTCCCACTTGCTAACCTCCTTTTTTCTTTCTGGAAAAAAGAAAGAAAGCTTAGTGATTGCTCAGTTCCTGCCAGTGTTACCTCACTTCCTTTATTTGGAGGTTCTCCTCTACTCTTTCCTAAGTCGTCTTCATGACGTATGTCAAGTTTTTCTTCATGAAATTGTCATTAATTCACTTGACTCACTCTGGTCACTCTTTTGGGATCTTCTGTCTTGAAATAGAGCAGGTGCCATTCACAGAAGGAACTCCAACTCCAGACAAGTAAAGCAGTAAAAAGGCAGCCCTAGGTGGTGCTTAGTCTTTCCGCCAGGATAAGAAAACTTGGGTTGGAGGAAACTACAAGGCTGAGGATGCTGTAGGTGTCAGGGAGGCTGGGACAAAGGTAACAAAGAGCACATAAATCTCAGTCAGGGGTCATTAAAATCTATCAGCTCTGGGAGTGGAAGTGAAGTAGGCAGGAGGAGGTGATGGGATCCCAGGCATATATGGATCATAGATCACGTCAGATAAATAATGCCAGATAGAAGGAAAAGCCTGGACAATTGGTTCCTGGAACCTGGGCCCTAGCCACTTGGTGAGGTGTTCAGAAGCCAGACTTCACAATTCAGAGGCACAAGCCCTAACCCAAGCAAGGAGTTTGGAGGACTGCATGAAGACTGAGAAACTCAAAGTCGTTGTTCACAGACTAAGACATGCAGGACAGAGAGTTGGTAAATGGGGACCAGACCAGGTACTTCCTGTTCAGCCTGATAAGAAGAGTAATGGGATTGAATTCCACCTGTTGAATGGAGAAAAGGAGATGGTTGCAGAACTTTCAAGTGCTTGCAACCTCAGTCAAAATTGATTCAAGATCTAAGTATGGGATAGGGAGTAAGCATTTGGGTACAGGAACTCTTTTAACTGAAGTGTAAGAAAGTAGTAGGGAAGGTGGGAAGGTTCAGCGCTGTCAGAAAGGAAACCAGCTGATAAGCACACTGGACCATTCAGTAGTTTGGTAGAGTTTCCAGGACAAGGACCTTCGATTGTTCAGAGTTGGAGAGAATCAATTTTGTTAAGGCGTCTTGAACCAACTACATTCTCAGAAACAAACTCATGATCGTCAAACTCACAAATGCCAAATTATATTTTTAAAAATCCTTTAGTTAATTTACCATAACATTTATTTCTAGTGATATTTGTGTATGTTATCTAGGATACCACTTCCAAGTCAATAATCATTAGGATTTCATTAGAACACAGGATGGTATTTGAGGATCCTGTGAAAACTCCCAATAATTCCCGGTACTATTCAAGTATCTTGAATGCCAATCCTGCCCAGTCCTGGATTTCACTTTTGGGTCACTGCTGACAGGTACTCACTCGTGTTTCTCCTGTCCACTCCCCCTCTTTTGAGACCATTTTCCTCCTGGTGCTCTCTCTTCAGGTAAACTACCGCTGATTGGACTACTGTCCCTTCATTTGATGTCTGTGTGGCCTTGCTCTCTTGCTTTGATTTAAGAGACGCTGCTTTTCCTAAAGGCCACTGCAGAGTGGTCCCTTTCTCCGTTCCTTGAGAATTCTGATAACTGAATCATAGAAGCTTATCTTGATTCTAAGAACATGCTATTTTAACTCCTCTGTATTGAACAAGTAGACAAAATGAGGCAATAGTCTGATACAACAACCTATGTCCTTCCAAGACTTTCAGATCCTCAGGAATTCTGATGAATGATTGGATAGATAGGTGAATGAAAGCTTACAAACTCAAAAACAATTAGAAGCAGAACATCTACCAGTCTGTCTTTCATAAAAGACCCCATCAACATTTTCTTTTTTGTTTTATCATTGCAATAGAGTACTAGTTCCTTGGGACAGGACATCGTTGTTTATTGTCCCTCTTAGGGTTTTCACTTCAAAGGCTCCCAGCCTCTTCCTGACCTGGGAATATACCATAACCTGACTGGGATGCTGAGTCTTGACCCCAAAATGCTCAAGGACCATCCACAAGAAGGTAGAACATATGTTTATTACTTGGGAATCTTGATAAAATACAGATTCTGATTCTGCAGGTTTGAGGTGAGTCAAGTGTCTGCATTTCTTTTTTTTTTTTTTTTTGAGTTGGCGTCTCACTCCGTCGCCCAGACTGGAGTGCAGTAGCCGCTTCTGGCCACCGCAGCCTCGACCTGCTGGGCTCCGGCGATCCTTCCGCCGCAGCCTTCCGAGTAGCTGGAACTACAGGCGTGCGCTACCACACCCGGCTGATTTTTTGATTTATTGTAGAGATGAGGTCTCGCCTGCCCAGGCGGGTCTCGAACCCGCGGGCTCAGGCAATCCACTCATTTCAGCCTCCCAAAGCACGGGATTACAGGCTGAGCCACCGAGCCCGGCTGGATTACCTTTTAAAAACTTGAATTTATAATCGCTCTTTTTTTTTTTTTTTTTTTTTTTTTGAGTCGGAGTCTCACTCCGTCGCCCAGACTGGAGTGCCGTGGCCGCTCCCGGCCACCGCAGCCTCGACCTGCTTGGCTCTGGGGATCCTTCCGCCTCAGCCTTCCGAGTAGCCGGAATTACAGGCGCGCGCTACCATGCCTGGCTGTATAATCGCTCTTTCAAAGTCCATTTTCTTTTTTAAAATTTAATTTAATTTTTAAAATGTGGCATACAATTCAGGGTTAGGTACCTACGTGGTCATCATACAGGTAAAGTGTGGGTACCCTTATTGATGTTATATGCCCCCTCTCCCATGGAAGTGTCCCAGGGGAGAAAATCCTTTTCTTGTAGTATTATGATAAATGTTCAAGGTCCACTTATGAGTGAGGACATGTGGTACTCAGATCTTTGTTTCTGTGATAAATCCCAGAGTATTATAGACTCTAATTCCATCCAGGTTGCTGCAAAGTTCATAATTTTGTTTTTCTTTGTGGCTGCATAATATTCCATCGTGTAAATGTGCCAAATTGTTTCATCTTCGCTATTTCTGCTATTTTTCTGTGAATTGGTTTTCTTTCCTGATTATGTGTCATATACAGGACATTGTGAATATTACATTGTTGAATGCCTGAATATTGTAGTCTTTAAAATATTGTTGAAGTGTTGTTGTCCTTTAAAGAGTGTTGAATATTATATTGACATGCAGATAAATTACTTTCAGATCAACTTGTTCATTTCAAGGCTTTTAAAAAAGTATCAGAGAGTTGATCAGAGTATCTTTACTATTGGATTATTTAGCCATCTTGCTAAAGCATGACATTTCTGAGGTCTCTACTAAATGCTCCAGATGTTCAGCAAGATTCTTCCACCCGAGTTAGTCAGGAACTGATGGTCTCTCGGCCGTTTCACACCTTCATGGACTCCCTTTTTCCCTCCTGTGTATCCTAGTATTCAGCCAGAGTCAAAGGAATTTTTATGCTGATTCCTGGATCTCTTTCTCTTTTTGGCTCCCTTCTTTTCAGTATTTTCTCCTGATAATTCCAACTGCCACAGACTGTGCAAATTGACCTCTTTTAAGTCAGACCCAACAGTGGTTTGTTATGCAGCCATAGAAAGTGAATGCATCTTTCTTTGAGACTTTGCAGACTTCAAGCACTGCTTCAGCTTCTCGTTTTGAACTGTTCAGAAAGTGCCTCCAGGCAGAATTTCAAGACCACCGTAAGGATTTGTTTTGTTCCCTCTATTTTTTTTTCCTCTCTTAATTTTTATTTTGAAATTGTGGGGTACAATTCAGGGTTAGGTATACTAATGTTCATTGTGCAAGTACCCTTGTTTATGAGGTGTGTCCCCTCTTCCCCAGGTGGATATCGAGTACCGTCAATTCCAGCTATCTTTCCCCACTCCCCTCCACGCAGTTTCCCGCTACTTTCAATCCCTTTCCTACAGTATGTTCAAGGTCCACTTATGAGTGAGAACATGTGATACTCAGCTCTTTGTTTCTGTGAGAGATGACTCAGTATTATAAGCTCTAATTCCATCCACATTGCTGCGAAGTTCATGATTTTGTTCTTCTTTAAGGCTGCGTAATATTCTGTTGTATATATGTACCACACTTTTTTTTAATCCAATCCTCTTTTGATGGGAAGCACGGTTGGTTCTATGTTCTTGCTATTGTGAACAATGCTGCGATAAACATACATGTGCAAGTGTTTTTCCTCTTGTAGGGAATGTATTTCCTGTCCAATGACTGAAGACAGTTCTTTTATATATTTTGCCCAGTTTTTTAGTTTTTTTTTTTTTAATAGAATGCAAGTTGGGTGTTCGTTTCTCTGTCATGGTTAAAAGTGAAAGTTTCTCACACTTATCTTCAGTTTTTATAAATATTTTCACTGGGTTTAGAATTCTGTTGTCAGTTGTTTTCTTTCAGCTTAAAAATTTCACTCTATTATTTTCTGTTGAGAGTGAGTTATCCATTTTATTGTTGTCCTTGGAATGTAATGCTTCTTTTTTACACTGACCCCCTCTAAATTTTTTTGTCTTTGCAATACAGTAATTTTATTAACTTACTCCAGGTTGTGCCTTCCTTTGGTTTATCCTACCTCGAGTTTACAGAGCTCCTTTTATCTATGGCTTAATATCTTTCCTCAGTTTTGGAAATTTTATACTCATTGTGTCTTCATATATCACTTTGTTTCTTTCACTTTCTCTTCTGGGATTCTAATTACATGTGTGCTAGATTATTTTTACTGTGCTCTATCTCTGTATTATAGTCTTGTATTTTCTATTCCTTTTCTCTCCATATGCTTTGATTTGTGATTATATTGAATTTAATTATTTTTTGCAATTTCTGTCTTTTGCTCTGTTAAGCCCATGTACTAATGCTTAATTTAATTATTGTATTTTTCATATCTAGAACTTTCATTTGATTAATTTTATAAGCGCTAATTCTTATTACATCATCTCTATCTTTTCATAGAGTATACTTTTTAATATGCTTTCTTTGGTTATCTATTATGACTATTCAAAAACTACTTATTAATTCCAATATTTGGATTACCTGTGGGTATCTTTATGTCTTCTATGTCAGGTTTATTTTTTTCTCTTCGTGTACCTTGATTTTTTTTTTTTTTTTTGGCATGTGGAGGGTAGGGAGTGGGATTTGGTCTCAAATTTTGATAATATTTATGTCACGCCTAGACTGTAGACCTTATTTTATTCAGTGGAGAGTCTTTAGGTAATAGAATTTAATAGTTGTGTTAATAGAGAAGAGAAATACAAGAAAATATTGACTCAAGTTTTGTATATGTTCAGTTTGAAATGTTTTCCAAGGCCTTTTATATGGCAATAGTAAATATAGAATTGAAACTAAAACAGAAATTCAAGTAAGAAATATGCACTTTAGAGTCATCTAACCATGGGTAAAAATTGAAGTGACAGAAGTAGCTCATGTATACAGTGATGAAAAGTCAAAAACTGAAAATAAACCTTGGAGAGTTTTTAAAAATGTAAAAGGTGAATAAAAAAGTGAAGTCTTAAGTAAAATTACTAGAGGAACTGAAGAAGATAGTATTTGTCCTGCCGGATGAACATACCCTCGTTGTTCAGTCTAGAGAGAGATTCATATATAATATGATACTTAACATATAATATGTACTTAACAAATATTTTTGAAATCTGTGAATAAGGAGCTGAGAACTACAAGTACTTTAGTAACCCTAGAACTCTAATTGAGTAGTGCTCAAAATAAATTTGCAAAATAAGGGAGGACATATAATGAAGGACAAACCTTGAACATCTACAAATAATAAGGAGCCATTCAAAGAATAATACAGTCAGATTTTTTTTTCAGTGTAAAGATAAGCGTGCGAAGGAGTAGGGATTTCAAAGGAGATTATAGAATTAGACATGGACTACCATTTCAATGGTCTCAGTTAGAAATGGTGAGAAATGATCAGTGACTGCCTATTTTTGGAAATAGTTTGTGTGTGTGTAAAATCTAACAGCTCTCATTTGTTTATGTGTTGTCTCTAGCTGCTTTCAGACTACAATAGGAAAGGCGAGTTATTGGTACAGTGGCTACATAACCTACCAAACATAAAATATTTACTATCTGATCTCTTACAAATAAGAGTTTGCTAACCTTTGACCTAAGCTAGTATGTGGGCCTGAATGAAGTCAATGATAGTGAAATATATAAGATGGAACAACACACTGGGGAAGTGTTTAATAGACAAAATTCCCAGGCCTGAGAACAGAGGTGACAGAGGAGGGGTAATCTAGGCAGAATACAATATTTCTGAGTCAGTGAATTGAAAAATTATTAGAGTCATTAACTGAGGGAGCAAACACAGAAAAAAAGTACATTTTTTAAAAGAATATCATTTTTTGTGGCCATTGTAAATGGAATTGTGTTTTTTATTTGGTTTTCTGTTTGTTTATTATTGGTGTATAGAAATGCGATTGTCTTTTGTACATTTATTTTATACTCCGAGACTTTGCCAAGGTCCTTTATCAATGCAAGAAGGTTTTTGGCAGATTCTCTTGGGTTTTCAAGGTATACAATCATGTCATCTGCAAAGAGAGATAGCTTGACTTCCTCTTTTCCTATTTGGATACCCCTGATCGCCTTCTCTTCTCTAATTACTCTAGCTAGGACTTCCAAAACTATGTTGAACAGGAGGGGTGAGAGTGGGCATCCTTGTCTTGTTCCATTTTTCACGGGAAATTGTTCCAATTTTTGTCTGTTTAGGAGTATGCTGGCTGTGGGTTTCTCATAGATGGCTTTTACTATTTTGCGGTATGTTCCACCTATGCCTGGATGTTCGAGGGTTTTTATCAGGAAAGGGTGCTGGATTTTATCAAAAGCGTTTTCTGCATCTAATGATATAATCACTTCTACACTGTTGGTGGGAGTGCAAACTAGTTCAGCCTCTATGGAAATCAGTGTGGTGATTCTTAAAAGTTCTAAAAATCCACCTTCCATATGACCCTGCAATCCCCCTATGGGGAATATACCTGGAAGAACTCAGGTCACTCTATAAAAAAGATACCCGCACACTTATGTTTATCGCAACATTGTTCACAATAGCAAAAACATGGAACCAACAGTGTTGCCCATCAAAAGAGGACTGGATAAAAAAAAAAGTGGTACATATATACACAATGGAATACTACACAACCATAAAGAAGAACAAAATCATGAACTTCGCAGCAACCTGGATGGATTTAGAGTTTATAATATGGAGTGATCTCTCACAGAAACAAAGAACTGAGTATCGCATGTTCTCACTCATAAGTGGACCTTCAACAACTACTGTATTACTAGAAGAAAAGGATTGAAAGTGGTGGGAAACTGCGGGCAGGGTGGGACGGTGGGATTGACAGTAGTCGACATCTGCCTGGGGGGGGCGGTCACACCTCATCGATAAGGGTATCTGCATGATGAATATTTGTATACCTAGCCCTGAATTGTATCCCACAATTTTAAATAAAAATTAAAAGACAAAAAAAAAAAAAGAATGTCAGTTCAGTGTGGAGATTTTGGAGTCAAGTGCCTGTGGAAAGGAGATAAGATGGTGCCACATTGGTCAATAATACTCAGCTTTGAGAACGAGGTCAAGATTAGAGATACCAGTTTGGAGATAGAGTTATTTATCTGTGATCAAATTTATGGAGTGAAATAAGAAAGAAAACCCTTGCCATTTGTACTATTTATCTTGCATACATTGTTTAACAATGAGCAATAATACTTATATCTCAACATTAACCCTGCCTATGCAGGTTTCCCAGATCACAATTTTATATAAAGAATTACATGAATAGAGACCTTTATTTTTGATAAACAAATAAATAAGAAAAGTTTATTTGGAATGCGATTGATTAGATAGAGATGGTCATAATGCTCCGTTAGAGAATTCACAAAATCTATATAATTCATTATACATGTAAAAACTTAGTAATAAAAATTCTATATTAATTATTCCTAACTACCATATTTAATATTGCTTTCAAAGGAGAAAAGCATCAGTCCTATATCTCAGAATATAAAAAGAAACTTTCAATATTAGTATATCTTACCATGGGAATACTTTGTATTTTATAGAGTATTTGTACCGTATTATCTTAATCTCACAGCCTTCTGATCTCATCTCCATTGTTGCTACTTTACAGAGTATGAAATTGAGGGTCAGATCTTTTAAAAGGCTGACTAAACACAACAGAGCAATTAAGAGTACTGAGAGTGTAACTTGGTTCTACTGATGCTATGTCTATTGCTTTACCTAGTTTACCTCTGTGTTGTTTATATCGATAGTGTCAGAGCACAACTTTGCTGTTAGGCAAAATCCAGAATAAAGTAACTAGGAATGGTTCAGGGTATGCCAGTAAAACATAAACAAAACTTAGGGCAACTAGGCAAAGGAAGCCATTTTAATTCAATGATCAGAAACGTTTTCCCCAAGAGATAAAAACAACAACAACAACTATTGTGGTGTTAGTTTAAGAGAAAAATTTAGCATTTGTAATTTTGCAATAATTGGATGGGAACTGATTCTGTGCATATCATAACATATCAGAGGGCTTTGAAATTGATTAAAGGAAGGTCAAATCTGAGAAGGTTGGTGGGAACAAATATGGACTGCATTGAAAGGAAACTCAGAAAACAGGTAGTAAAGAACTAGTAAAAATGGGGGTTCAAGTGAGCTTCAATTGGTCTAATTGGGAAATTAACTTTGCTGTGCTGCCTATTCCTAAGGTTAGACATTTGTTGATAAGAGAATAACCTTGGTAAAAATTGAGGTGCTTACAATTGAGTTCTATGATTTGACCTCATTTAAATGGGTCTGCAGGATGCAGCTATCTTAAAAGCATTTTATCACAATTATGCAGAATATTTTGGAATATCTAATGTCAAATATTTATGATGAAAGAATGAAGAACTTCAAATCATCTGTTCAATGATTACTGATTACAATTGTTTTATTATTTCAAAATTTCTCTATTACTTTGCTTAGTGTGAGTTTGTTAACTGAACAAACCATGTGTTTATAATTTCTTCTAAGCTGAAGTTTTTATAACAAAAAATTGAACTGGAAATTAAATGTCATTAATACAATTGGAATAGATGTGTTTTAATCTCAATTTCAATGTATAGATTTTTAACTTTTATATGCCACTTTATTTATTTATTTATTTATTTATTTATTTATTTGAGTTGAGTCTCACTCTGTCACCCAGACTGGAGTGCAGTGGCCTCTCCCGGCCACCGAAGCCTCGACCTGCTGGGCTCCGGCGATCCTTCAGCCTCAGCCTTCCAAATTGCTGGAACTACAGGCGTGCGCTACCACGCCCGGCTAATTTTTGATTATTGTAGAGATGATGTCTCGCCAAGTTGCCCAGGCGGGTCTCGAACCCGCGGGCTCAGGCAATCCACTCACCTCAGCCTTCCAAGGCGAGAGATTACAGGCTGAGCCACCGAGCCCGGTTTATATGCCACTTTAAAACATTTATAGTATTTATATGCTTGCAAACTACATACTTAACAGTGCTAAAATGAGAATGATTAAGGAATCTATATTGTTACTATCATCAGAAGTTTACAGATATTTCACTTTTAAATATAAAATAGTTAAAAATTTAATTATAGTGCCTTTAAAAAATATCTGAAACAACTATTTACTAACATACTGCCTCCAGTCTCAACCCTGATATTTTTCAGGCACCCCCATCATTAAATAGAAAACTATTTCATATATTTGCTTCATATTAAAAATTCTTCCTTTTGAATATCTCAGAATACATTTTGGTGTTTGCTTTTTACAATGCTGCTAGAGGTTTAAGTTATTTATTCTTTGTAATTATAAGCTTAAACATTTAGTAAGGATCTTACACATGAAGCTTATGGTAAGTAGTTTCATGTCTTCTTATTGTTTCTGCAGTTCTACAGCCAAGGGTCTGGTTATTGGTCTGGGGCATTAACTGGTAAGAAGAGCAGGGCACAGGATGGAGAGATATAAGGATAAGCTAGAAATTGCCAGGTTCTTTCTGTTACATATTTTCCAGGTTCTGTCTGATCTGGATATAAGAACCTTAACTGACTAATAGCTGTAGCATCACTTCTGTCTTCCATGTCTCAGAGAAGCAACTCTCGACCAACCCTATTTCAGCATCATACATAGAGTGAGATTCTGGAAAACAGGATTCCCATATAATCGTATTGACACAGGAATGTGTGTGTGTGTGTGTGTGTGTGTGTAATGAAGACATCAACCTATTGCATTGTTTGCATAATTACACGTTTTTGTATAAAAAAAGAATTTATAAATGCAGTGCTAGACTTAAATGAATTTAACCAAGTCTTCCAACTGAACGAGCAATATACAGAAATAACTAATTTTCTCTCTATATTGGAAACTTATATTTGAAATGAAATATAAAATTATGCCATTTAAAATAACTTCAAAGAATACCAAATACCTAGAAATAAATCTAAAAAAAAGATAGTGACAATACATTAAATATATAAACTTATTGATAAAAATTGAAGGAGCCCTAAATAAATGGGGAAAATGTCATATTTTTGTATTGAAGGATGAAATACCTTTAAAATACAAGTTTTCTTCACATTGTTTTATATATACAATTAAGTATTAACTTTGATCTAAATTGACAAGCTGATTAAAATTTTATATGAAGCTATAAAAGTCTTTAGTTGCTATAAAAGTCTTGAAGAAGTTTAACAGAATTAAAAGTTTTACACTACAAGATATAAGGATTTGTTATAGAGCATCAGTAATCATTACTGTGTGTTGCTAGTACAGAAAAAGGTGAATAGACCAATAGAACTAAATGTAGAATCCAGAAACACATAAATGTTTACAGTTACCTGGTTTATTACAAGGACATGTCTACAATTCAGCGGGGAAAGAATTTATTTTTAATAAATATACCAAGCCATTAGAATGTATTTATCTAATTGGATAATTGGAAATGGATCATAGACCCAAATGTGAAAGTTAAACAGCAGAGCTTCTGGAATAAATATCTTCATCAGCTTGAGTAGGCAAAGATTTTCTAAAAATGAACATAACTAACCATTAGTGGAAAAATTGACGTAATGGACTTCATTAAATTAAGAACTTCTGATCATTAAAAAACACTGTTAAAAATTGAAAAGAAACATTATAAACAGAGAAATCATTTGTAATGCACATATCTCATAAAACTTCTAAATCTAGAGCATTTAAAGAGTTTTCAGCTCCTCAGAACACATAAAATAATAACTATTAAAGAAAAATATCGACAAATTAAGCTTCACCAATATTAAAAATCTCTTCAAAATAAACTTAAAAAATTGAATTGGCAAGCCAAGAAATATTAACAATTTCTACAAACCATTAATAAAAATACAGCTAAGAAATTTTTAAAATAAGCAGAATTTAACAGACATTTCCGAAAAGAATATGTATAGTACATTAAAAAGTGCTCAGTTTATTAGTATTCCAGAAATGGCAATTATAAAACCATGTAAAATACCCTTACAAAGCTTCCCAACAAAGAAAGGTGCAAGAACAGATCACTTTACTGGTTAATTCTACCCAACATTTAAGGAAAAATTATTTCCAATTTTTTTCAAGCTCTTCCATTTCCCTTTCTATGAGCCTAGCCTGATAAAATGTCAGACAAAAGCATCACAAGAACACAGACAATACCCCTTACTTCCATATTTTTTAAAAAAAATATGGACAATATACTAGTAAAGTGAATCTAACAGTATGTAAAAAGGACTAGACCCAATGACCAAGTAAGAAATAAACTATGAACAAGTGAGATTTATTCCAGGAATTCAAGAGTGATTCAACATATAAAAGTCAATATAACATACTACATTAATAAACAAAAGTTTTAAAAAAGGAAAGCTCAGATGATCATTTTAATTGATAAAGAAAAAGCATTTCAAAAAATCCAGTACCCCACAATTTAAAATAAAAAAATCCAAAACCATTTCATGATAACAGTCAACACACTACAAGTAAAAAGGAAATTTCCTAACAAGATAAAAGTCATTTATGAAAAACTCACATCTAGCATAGTTCTCAACGGAGAAGGACTAAAAGACTTCTCCTAAGATAAGGAAGAAGACATGAATTCCATTTGGTTACTTCTATTCAACATTATCCTGGAAGTTCTAGTGCAAGCATTTAGGCATGTAAATGACATAAGAGGCATCCAAATTGGAACAGAAGTAAAACTGTATTTATTCTCAGATGACATGATCTTAAATATGTAAAATCCTAAAGAATTAATAATACAACTATTAAAGAAATAAACAAATTCAGAAAATAGGATACAACATTAGCACTCAAATATCAGCTGTACTTCTATACTCTGTCAATGAGCAATCTAAAAACATTTTCATTCATAGTAGCATCAAAAGAATAAAATATTGAGAAATAAATTTAACAAAGGAGATATAAAATGTGTATACAGATTTTTTTTTAAAAGTTGCTGAAATACATTTTAAAAAATAAAAGGCAAGACATTTTATTTTTATGGACTGGTAGACTTAATATTGTTAATATGGTAATACTTCCCAAAGCCTTTATAGACTCAATGAGATCAGTATCATAAACCAATAGTCTTTTAAGCAGAAATAAGATTGCAAGGGACCCTGGATAGCCAAACAATATTTTAAAAAACAAAACTGGGGCCGGGCTCGGTGGCTCAGCCTGTAATCCCGTGCTTTGGGAGGCTGAGGTGAGTGAATTGCCTGAGCCCACGGGTTCGAAACCCGCCTGGGCAACTTGGCGAGACCTCATCTCTACAATAAATCAAAAATTAGCCGGGCGTGGTAGCGCGTGCCTGTAGTTCCAGTTACTTGGAAGGCTGAGGCGGAAGGATCGCCGGAGCCCAGCAGATTGAGGCTGTGGTGGCCGAGAGTGGCCACTGCACTCTAGTCTGGGTGACTGAGTGAGACTCCAACTCAAAAAAATAAAAATAAAAAATAAATAAAAAAATAAAAAACAAAACTGGAAAACACACTCCTGATTACAAATGTAACTTCAAAACTATAATAATCAAGACAGTGTGACACTAGCATAAGGATAGGCATATTAAACCAGTGAAATATACTTGAGAGTACAGAAATAAACCACACATCTATAACCAATTGGTTTTCAACAAGGGTGACAAGACCATTCCAAGTGGAAAGTTCAGTCTCTTCAGTAATGGTGATGGGGCAACTAGATTTCCTTATGCAAATGAATGTGTTGAACATTTACCTTACAATACATATATAAAGTAACTCAAAATGGATCAAAGACCTAAAGGTAAAAGTTACAACTAGAAAACACCTAAAGGAAAATGGAGGTGAATCTTCATGACCATGAATTTTGCAATGATTTCTTAGATATGACACCAGAAGCACAAGCAATAAAATAAAATAGATAAATTAGATATCACCAAAATTTAAAACTTTTGTGCATCAAAGGACACTATCAGGAGACTTAAAAACAACACACACATATTAGTAGAATATATTTGCATGTCATATATCTGATCAGGTACTAGTATTCAGCGTACAGGAATATCTTGGAGATATTATGGTTTCATTCCAGACCACTGCAGTAAAATCAATATTGCCATATATCCCATGCATATAAAAGTTATTTTCATACTATACTATATTCTATGAGTGTGCAATAGCATTGTGTCTAAGAAAAAAATACATACCTTAATTTAAAAATACCTTATTGCTAAAATATGGCAATAATTATCTGAGCCTTCAACAAGTTATAATCTTTTTCCTGGTGAAGGGTCTTGTCACCATGTTGATGGCTGCCAGCAAATCAGGCTGATGGTTACCAAAGGTTGGGATGGTTGTGATTTCTTAAAAGAAGATAACAATAAAGTTTGCCACATTGATTAACTCTTTTTTTCCAGAACCAAAATTATCTGTACCGTGCAATGCTGTTTGACAGCATTTTACCAACAGTAGAACTTCTTTCAGCATTAGAATCAGTCCTCCCAAAACTGCCACTGCTTTATCCACTCAGTTTGTTCAGTAGTCTAATTACTTTGCTGTCATTTCAGTAATGCTTGCAGCATCTTCAACAGGAGCACATTCCACCTCAAGAAATCACCTTCTTTGCTCATTCATAAGAAGCAACGCTTCATTCATTCAATCACATTTTCAGGATCCACTTCAAATTCTAGTTCTTTTGCTATTTTCACATCTGCAGTTACTTCCTCCACTGAAGTATCCTCAAAATTATCATGAGGGTTGGAACCAACTTCTTCCACAGTCTTGTTAATGTTGGTGTTTTGACCTCTTCCCATGAATCAAAAATATTTTTTATGACATCTACAATGGTGAATCCTTACCAAATGATTTTCAATTTACTTTGTCCAGACCCATCAGAGGAATCACTGTCTATGCCAGCTATAGCCTTATGAAATGTATTTTTAAAAATAATATCACCTGAAAGTCAAAATTACTTTTTGATTCATGGGCTGCAGATAGGATGCTCTGTTAGAAGACATTAAAAATATTAATTCCTTATACATCTCCATCAGATACTTGGGATAACTAGGCACACTGACAGACAATAGTATTTTGAAAGAATTTTTTTTTTTTCTGAGCAGGAAGTCTTTACGGTGGACTCAAAATATTCAGTTAACCATGCTGTAAACAGATGCACTGTCATCCAGATAGTTCTTAAGAATTATACCACATCTATTCTGTGTTCTATAAATGAAAACAAAACTGGATTAAAACCATAATGAGATACCACCTTACATCAATAAGAATGGCCATTATTTTAAAAAATCAAAAAGCAATAGATGCTGTGTAGAAAAAGGAACAGTTATACATTGTTTGTGGGAGTGCAAATTCTATGGAAAGTGGTGTAGAGATTACTCAAAGAACTAAAAATATATCTACCATTTGATCCAGCGATCCCACTACTAGGTATCTACCCTAAGGAACAGAGGAATATAGCAAAGACACCTGCATCTGGATGTTCATCGCAGCACAACTCACAATTGCAAAGATGTGGAATCAACCTAAGTGCCCATCAACCGATCAGCGGATAATGAAAATGTAGTATATATACGCCATGGAATATAGTGTAGCCATAAAAAAGAATGAAATAATGTCCTTTGCAGCAACATGGATGGAGCTGGAGATCGTCATCCTAAGAGAACTGACTCAGAAACAGAAAACCAAACAGCACATGTTCTCACTCATATGTGGGAGTTAAACAGTCACAAAGATGGAAATAATAGACACTAGGAATACTGATAAGGGGAGAGGGGAGAAGAGCTAGGGTTCAGAAACTACCTATGGGGTACAATGTTTACAATCCAGGGAATGGGCCACCTGAGACCCAATCCCCAACACTACACAATATGTCTATGCAACAAATGCACTCATGTACCTCTGAATCTAATATGTGTATATATATCCTATGATTTCCAGAATGGAAAATGAGCATTGGTTTCAACTTCTAGAAGAAGGTTTCATCTACATGGAAAATCTGTTGTCTAGTGACTAGTAGTCACCTTCATCGAAAATCTTAGCTCTTAGCTATATCTTCTGGATAACTAGAAGCTTCTATATTAGCACTCACTGCTTACCTTGTACATTTATATTATGAAGATGGCTTCTTTTCTTAAACCTCATGAACCAACCAACCACTTCTCACTTCAAACTTTTTTTTTTAAATTTTTTACTACAGCTTCCTCTCTTCTCTTGGTCTTCATAGAACTGAAGGGAGTTGGGGTCTTGCTGTGGATTAGGCTTTGACTTAAGGGACTGTTTTCGCTGGTTTGATCTTTTGTCAAGACCACTAAAACTGTCTCTATATTAGCAATATGGCTGTTTCACTTTCTTATCATTTGTGTGTTCACTGGAGTTGCACTTTTTTTTTTTTTTTTTGAGTTGGAGTCTCACTGTGTCACCCAGACTGGAGTGCAGTGGCACGCTCCCGGTCACTGCAGCCTCGACCTGCTGGGCTCCTTAGCCTTCCAAGTAGCTGGAACTACAGGTGTGTGCTACCACGCCTGGCTAATTTTTTTTTATTTTATTGTAGAGATAAGGTCTCGCCAAGTTGCCCAGGTGGGTTTTGAACCCGTGGGCTCAGGCAATCCACTCACCTCAGCCTCCTAAAACGCTAGGATTACAGGCTGAGCCACTGAGCCCGGCTTGGAGTTGCACTTTTAATTTTCTTCAGGAACTTCTCCTTTTTTTTTTTTTTTTTTTTTGAGTTGGAGTCTCACTCAGTCGCCCAGACTGGAGTGCAGTGGCCGCTCCCGGCCACCGCAGCCTCGACCTGCTGGGCTCCGGCGATCCTTCTGCCTCAGCCTTCCGAGTAGCCGGAACTACAGGCGCACGCTACCACGCCCAGCTAATTTTTTT
>CAUYQG010173506.1:0-14713 GCA_963574415.1 Tarsius wallacei
AATGGATTGGGAACATAGTTGAGATTATTACTTATTATACATTTATAAGTTAAATTTATTTTTCTATATTTGAAAGTTATGTCTATAAAATCATAGGGTAGCCATAAGGAAAAAAATACCTTTAGTATTCTTTTCATGTTACCACTTTTAAAATACAGCTTCAAATTAATTTTTTGAGACTATTTTCATTTTCTCTTTCTCTCTCCAGCCTGTCTTTTTACACTTAAGCTTCATTAGCTATTTTCCTCATCTCTAAAGTAGGAACGCAAATAATAATAATACCTATGTTTCAAAAACAATATGAAGATTAAATAGAGAAAACAAATGAAAAGTATTCTGTGAACTGTACATTGATATGCAAATGTATTTCTGTTATTTCCATTGTAAGAATAACAACAATTTTTCTTTGTGGTCCTCATGTGTCCCTGTAATTCTGAAATAATTTACTTTTTACTGTTTTCGTGAGGTAAGACAAATCATGTTTCAGCTGACATATTTCCTTGACATTGCTTACTTGAGTCCTTTATTTGTGTTTCTAGCCTAATATCTTAGAGGCTATTGTTTCATGAAGTTTTTTTTCTCAATATATGCTGAAATATTTGTTCATAGTATTCATAGGCACTATGACAATGATTTTACTCTGTGATAAACATTATGTTTCATTTTGTATATTATTATTATTATTGTTATTTTGAGTTGGAGTCTCACTCTGTCACCTAGGCTGGAGTGCAGTGGCATGCTCATGGCCACCACAGCCTTGATCCTCTGGGCTCAGGCAATCCTTCTGCCTCAGCCTTCCAACTAGCTGGGATGAAAGCTGTGCTCCACCATGCTTGGTTAATTTTTTAATTTGTCATAGAGACGAGGTCTCACCAAGTTGCCCAGGCTAGTCTCGAACCCCTAGGCTCAGGCAATCCTCTAGCCTCTGCCTCCCAAAATGCTGGGATCACAGGCATATACCGCCGTGCCCAGCTTGTTTATTATTTTTGTATAGATGTCCTCCAGTTCCCTTTTTACTACCCATTACTGAATTAGTTGAAATATTTTTGGACAAGCTATTTGAAGGTGGTTTCTGTAGAGTTAGATCATCCAGAATATCTTATAGATATCAAAATCCACTTTTTCTTTTCTCTTGTGATACAAATCTTTCAAGATAGCTTCTTGCTAAAATATCTCTTCTGGGAGATTGTGTGTGTGTGTGTATGTGTGTGTGTGTGTGTGTGTGTGTACGTGTGTCCGTGCGCACGCGCACCCCTCTTATTTCTGCTTTTTTCATTCAAACCACTTCAGATGGGGATGGAGAACAGACTTGTCATCAGTACTGCCCAGACGAGGTCCTGCCCTCTTTAATGCTGAGAAGGGCTATAATTTCACAGTTCACAGTGACTCATTCACTTTCAGGAGATATGCTTTGGCTGGTGCTTTCTAAAATATGCTGCCACTGAGCAATTTTATAACTCTCATATTATTCCTGAAATTTCTTGTATACAGATCTTGCTTGACACAAACATATCAATTGTGCTTTCTAGTTTTCCAGAAAATGCAGTCAAAAGATCCTTATTATTACACCTTTTGCATGATTTCTAGGAGAGGAAAAAAAAGTTGCTGACTTAGGCAGGGAATTTCCTTTAATAGTTTTTTATCTCTGTTCTGAAAAGTAATATAAGTTTCAAATTGGGAAATAAATAACTTTCATGTGGTATTATACACCATTTGAGACTAGATTCCATGACAGAATTGGTAGTGTGTTTCATGCATCACTTCTTATATTATCTTTATACTTATCTATGTATGTATCCCTGTATCCCACAGAGTGCATACAACAATATCTGTTAAGTAATATGGGCTTAACCAGTGTTTCTTGGAATCTAATGGATAATGAATAGGAGATATATCAAAATGATAGTAAAATTTCTTCTGCTCTTCTTAGACAAAATATGAGCAATATTCTACTCACCCAAGAAATTTTGCCTATTCAGTTAACTCTACTTAATCAGCTAACAATTTATCTACCCAATTATTTTAATTGAATTTGTTTAAATAGAAGAGCAATAGTTTTAAATATGACTCTTGATAGACTATACATTTTGACAATAGTGCTGACATATACTGATAGCTCCTATGACTTATCACATATATTTAATTTAATATACAGAATCAGCAATCCAATAGCATTGGCAATGTTTTATATTTGTATCTGAGAATTAGCACAATCATTTATTTGAAACATTTGAATTTATCTTTAACCTAGTTCTATAGTTTACTGCAATTCACACCATGGAAATGAGCTGATCAATAAAGAATTAAAACTCTTTGATATTTTCTTAGTAGAGGACACAGTATACCCTTTTAATAGACTTTTCCCCAGCAGTAAAACGGCAGTTTATTTTTACTTTTTTAGATTTGTTGCTCCATCTTTATGTAACATTCAAACTGACATGATGCTACAGAGGCTATTTGTGTAATTACAAAGAATTTTCTAATCTCTGGATTTATGCTGATATGTAATCTTCTCAAGATGAAATAAAAGCCTTTGGTTAGTGTTCTGGTTAAGGAGATGTCAATTTTCAATTATAATCCAGTATAGAGT
Source organism: Tarsius wallacei (assembly GCA_963574415.1). Taxonomy (NCBI): domain Eukaryota; kingdom Metazoa; phylum Chordata; class Mammalia; order Primates; family Tarsiidae; genus Tarsius; species Tarsius wallacei. The sequence continues at coordinate 2,591 of CAUYQG010173506.1, forward strand.
AACCCTACTGAGCATGAATACCGTATTTTGTGTTAATTATCTTAATTTAATTGCTTTTTTATTAATCTTAATACTTAACAAATGGGATCATATCTGCAAGGAATTTTTTGAGAAGCTTCACAGAGATTTATTATCACTCCCTTCTTGAGTTTTATTATATATATGAGATATAAAATTATTTTATATTATTTGTTTTTGTGTATTTTTTAAAAATGCAATTTTCCTTTCCTAAGAATAAAAATGTTTTATTGGTGAATGCTAAGAACATCAATTCTTAAATATAACATAATTATTAATATTTATTATAACTAGAAATTTACAATGTCAAATATAAGACATTATTTATCTTCATGTAAGAAAAATATAGTATTTCCTCATTTTGTCACATGGAGAATGTATATATAACTCATATCTGTATCTACATCATCTATGTTATATCTACGTCTATATCTGTATTTATCTATATATTTAGCTGAGCTCAAAAAGTAATATAAGTTTCAGATTGGGGAGTAAATAACATCCAAAGTTTGGCAAAAATGATTAGAGGTCAGATTGCATGACTTATTTATACTTGTATTCCACAAAATACCTTAATTGTGTGTGTGAGTGTGTGCGTGTGTGTGTGTATGCACAAATTTAATATTGATTGTAACTCTTTGAAACAATTTTGAACTAGAAGAACTTAAGTAAACCTCATGATATCATTATGTTCACTCCTGATTACTATGGTAGTCAACCTCCAAAATGGTCCTCAGTAATCCCTGGTTCGGATGTCTCCAGCCTTGCATAATCCCCTCCCTTTAAGTGGGCCTATAATTCACTGAATACTGCAAAGATGATGGGATGGCACTTCTATGACTATATTTTTAAAAGACTCTACCTTTCTTCAGCAGTGGAAGACAATTTCCTCAGTCTCTCTCATTATTCACACTGGGGAAGCAAGCTGCCATGTGGTCAACAATCCTTTGGAGAGGCCTGTAGCATGGTGAAAAAATGAGTCCCTCAAGTCAACAGGCTGCAAGGAATTAAAGCCTTCTGAGAACCACTCAAGGAGTTTGCAAGCAGAATTTTGAGTCTCAGTTGAATTTTATGAAGCAACCTATAGCAATCTCCTGGAGACCTTGAAATACAGACACCCACTGAAGTTGTGCTGAGAATCCTGATCCACAGATACTATGAAATAATAAATATTTGTTGCCTAAAACCACTTAGTTTGGGGAGTAATACATTACATAACAATAGAGAACTAATGCAATTACCAGTAACATAACTTCCCTAATACAGGTAATTCATCTGACATAAGATTACTAAAGTAGCTTTCCAGAGGCTAGCTTTTAAGAAAGAAGTGTCTCTTCACAAATGTAAGATTGAATGGGATTATGTATTCTAAAATTCATCATTTTAAAATGTGTTAGATACATTTTGGAAGTTAATAAAATGTCTGGGAGCCTACCTTTTAGCACCTGAGATCATTACAAGCTCTTTCAGAAGAACATATGTTTTCTTCACTTGATAGACACTTGGTTTTAAAAATTGTATTAATGAAATAAGATGAGCATGATGGCTGACACTTGTAATCCCAGTGCTTGGGAAGCCAAAGAGAGGATTGCTTGGGGCCAGGAGTTTGAGGTCAGCTTCCGTAACATTGTGAGATCTTGTCTACACAAAAAAATTTAAAAATTATCCGGACATAGTGGTGCATGCCTATAGTCCCAGCTACTCAGGAGGCTGAGGTGAAAGGATACCCTGAGCTCAAGAGGTCGAGGCTGCTATGAGCCCTAATCCTGCCACTGTTCTTCAGCCTGGGTGGCACAGGGAGAGCCCCACTTAAAAAAAAATGGTATCAATAAAATAGTTTAAGTATATCTTCAGCGCTATTATTTGGAGCTCCTATCCATGTATAAAGCTACCTACCCAACATCTCTATTTGAATACTTTAAAGTTATTTCAGCTTCACTTGTTGATAACTAACCCCCCAGTTTCCCTCTTCTGAAACTATCTTCTATATTTTCTCTCTTGGTGAATGGTCTCTCATGCTTCCATTTCTATACTCCAGAGAGGGAGGAGTCATCTATGATAGATTCTTTTATTAAGTAGGGGATGGGTTAGTTTACTATAACAAATAGTCCCTAATTTAGTGTAGGCTATATAACACAGAAGCGCATTTCTTTTTCACGTGGTTTGTAAATAAATGGTCCCAGGCTGTTGGGGCAGCCAGTACTGCTCTCTTGAGTATACAACATCCATTGCTGGGTTCAAGGCAATTGTCCCAATGCTCATCATTCTAGTTAGTCCATCATCAGTATGAAAAGAAATAGAGCAGGCAATAAAATATATGCTCACAACTGTTCATATGGCACTAGCCAGATTTCGTCACCAGAACACATCATACTGCAAAGGAATTGTAATCTGAGAAATGTAATCTCTAGTTGACTGGCTATGAGCCTGAATGAGCTAGTATGTTTTGGGGCTAAGATTAGATTCTTGAGACTGACCTTCTGGGTTCAAATCCTTGTTCTACCACTTATCAACTGTGTTATTTTGGACAAGTTATTTTAGCTTTTCTGTATATCAGATTCTTCATATAAAAATGTGCAAAATCCCATCAATGTCATAGAAAAATATTTATAAAGTACTTGAACTTTGTTTAGTATACTTAAATATTTCTAGGCTAAACGAGTGCTATTAAAGCTGGAGATAAAGTATATTTATGGATAGGATGCACTGAATTTTTTGTCCTTTTCTATTATTTTTTCATATTTAATTCATCATCAAGTTTTGTTGATTTTACCTCTTAAACTGTCTTCATTTCTAGTCTTAACCATCCCAAATCTGCACATCATTTTCTTCACACTGTAAAAAGATTATTTTAAAACTGAAAGCATGATTATTTTATTCTTCATTCATAATTCTCCGTGATTTCTCATAGCTATTAGAAGGAAGGAGAGCAGGGAGAGAGGAATAAAGGGGACTCTTTCTTATGATCTAAAGATTCTGCATACCTGGTTCTTATCTATGCTTTGGGTTCCTTGTTTCCCAGGCTTTCAGCACTTTGGCCCCAAAAGACTTGTTTTAGTTGATTTTGTAGATATACCATGCTTTCTCTCATCACAATTTTCTTCCATCCATTCTTTCCTCTGGGTGAAATAGACTAACTCCTCCTTCAATTGACTTCTTTTTTTTTTTTCCAGATAAAAACTGATTATAGTTTCTCTGTCAAGTCTTAGTAACCATACAGGTAAGGTCAAGTCCCATTTGCTTACATTCAAAATAATGCGATCTTTGATACAAAGCACACATCACTGTTTATAATATTGTAAGTTTATTGTTGGGATCTCTTTTTAAATATTTGACTATCATACTAGACTATAAACTTCTTAGAAAGGTAGTGAGTGGATCTGTTATGCTGTTGTTGTTATGCAAAATTCTATCTCTAACTCCTAGCACATACCTGCTACATAATTGACATTCAAGAAATCCTTGTGATAGAAGAAATGAATGACTATGAAGAAAATTATCTTACATTGATGATGAAACTAATACAGTAAGCTGCTGAGAACAGACTCTGGGGTGTCTGTTAGTAGGCAAGAGCCAGAACTATGAACTGAGACAACGTGTGCATAATAAATTAGAATGACTCAACAAGAGCTTTATCTTCATAAATGTGCTGTGACTTTTAAGACATTTCTCCATTAAGCGGTGAATCAGTGGTAATTGTAAAATATGTGCATGAATAAGATAGCAAAACATTTCTTTTTGTTCTTTATTGAAAAAATGTATAAACACATCAAGAATAGAGTACAATAACCCTCATCTACCCATCATTGGCGTCAACAATTACCAATATTATGCCATGCACATTTTTCCTACCTACAAAATGATGAGTAGAAGTATTTTAAAGCAAATCTTAAAATTAGGATACTTTTATTTAATTTCTGATTATTTTAGTATATTTCTTCAAAATAACAATAAGAATCTTTTCTTACACAATGATATATCACATCTAAAAGAATGTACCTGATATTCAGTTCATATTCAGATTTCCTTTCTTATCTAGATTACTTTTTACACTTGTTTTTCTCAGGATCCAAACAAAGTCTACTTATTGTACTTGGTTATTATGGAAATACAAATATTTAAAAATTTAAAAAGTAAATCTCAAAATCTATGTCTTCCTTCTAGATTCCTAAGAATATATAAGCAATTCACCTGATTTTAGTAACCACAAGCATTGCAAAATAAAGATGACTACAAATTTTTCAAATGCCTCCCGTTAAGAACTAGAATCTGTGTCCTCTCTCCTGGAATCTGATTTGACAAATTGAATATGGTTCAGAGCCTTAAGAGACTAGAAGCTTCTAACATTTGCTTCTTGGAACATTCTCTTTGTAAACCCTGACAAACCATGTAAAAAGCTGACTTGGCTGAAACCACCATTATGGAGAGGCCACAGACCTCTAGTCAAGAGGCTAGAATGAACCCAGTGCATCACTCATCCCACCCAGGACACCAGACACGTGAGTGAAGCTGTCTTAAAACCTCCAGACAGCCGGGCTCAGTGGCTCAGCCTGTAATCCCGCGCTTTGGGAGGCTGAGGTGAGTGGATTGCCTGAGCCCGCGGGTTCGAGACCCGCCTGGGCAACGTGGCAAGACCTCATGTCTACAATTAATCCAAAAATTAGCTGGGTGTGGTAGCGCGCGCCTGTAGTCCCAGCTACTTGGAAGGCTGAGGCGGAAGGATCGCCGGAGCCCAGCGGGTCAAGGCTGCGGTGGCCGGGAGTGGCCACTGCTCTACAGTCTGGGCGACAGAGTGAGACTCCAACTCAAAAAAAAACCCCCCCAAAAACCAAAAAAAAACCCTCCAGACAAACCCATCTGCCAGCTGAACAACACAAGTTAACATTAGTCAACACTTTATTATCAAAAGAATTACCCAGCTGAGTCTCACTGTATTCTCGACTCCAAGATTGAGTTGAGAATCTCTCAACACGTTTTGTTTTAAGCTGCAAAGACATGAGAATAATGTGCAATCAAAAACCTAACAGGGAATATGCATTGCTCAGATCTGGCCTAATCCTTTTTTTAGTAACAGTAGATCATAATCCACCTAAAATTTAACTATGCGGGTTTAGTGGAACCCACTAATGTAGCCCAATAATATAAACATTTATCTTGGCCATTTTTTTTAAATCTAGAGATTTCTCACAAACATTTTTTGTGGTGTGCATTGCAAGTTACTTCAGCTAACCATATCTTTTACTAGTAACACTACAGATTTTCTTCTTTTCTTCTCTGTCCTCAAGTTCAGTAGAACTGTATTTTAAATGCACCTTGGATGAACAGCGTGTAAAAGCATCCAGACAAGGGTAGAGAAAGATGAAGGACAATAAATAAAAGCTAGAGAGACATTAAATGTCTAACAGTTAACTTCTAGACTGCCTCATGCTACTTTAGACATTTATCCATACTTCTATTTGCAGCAACTTCCAAAGTTTAAATAACTTTACTTTGTGGGTCAGTTATTTTAATCTGTGATAAAAATGAATTATTCCCAAACTTGAATCCTTTAAATATTTTTCCCATGAAGTGCTAAGATCTACTTGCAGGATACTAAAAGGTTGAAGGTTGAAAAGAAAGTCAACTTGGAGATTTTTCATGCTTCATCAAAGTGAGATTTCAAATCAAAGAGATTCTTTGCAATATCTGAGTCTGTGTATTGTATTCCACCAAGGAGACACTCTGGTGCCCTTAAACATCCTCTGATGCCCATCCAAACAGAATTTTCACTTCAATATCTTTGGAGATACATGTTTATGTCAAAATTTCCTTCCTAATTGTCCCTTGTGAGTTTTTTTCTTCAAGAGCACCAAAATTTTTCCTTGTACAGTTGTGGACAATTTCTTCCTTGCTAGCATGTGAAAATGTTACATGTAATATTTCTGAGAGCAAGCTAATTTCTTTGCATATATGAGTCCTTGTTTTACAGTGCTCATTCATTAGGTACTCTTTTTTCCTTTCCTTCAGATACTATTTCCTGAATTTCCAATAGTTTTTTTGCCCTCTTCATTTCTTTGCATTTTAAACAAATTCATTTATGAATCTGGCAACCAAGCCCAGGGACTATAGCCAAAGCACATTGTATCTGGTTCTCTTTCAAAAAGACAAGAGCATATTTCTCTTCGGCATGATCAAAGGGACAGGGAAGTTGGCAAATTTCAAAGCATGATTATGGGTTAAACATTATCCTGCTCCCTCTACGGCCAATCGTTGAAAGAATTCATTGACTAAGAAATAATCACAGTTCCTTTTTTTGGCTAAAGTTTCTATTTTAATTTTAATTATTTGGATAGTCATAAAATACAATTTTTTCTTGTGGTTCACGAATAATAAATTTCAGATCTATGTGTCAATGGCTGAATGAAAACATTGAAACATATAGTACATTTTCCAGGAACCAAACAGCTGACATCTTGCTGATGCATCCATGAAACCACAACTGAAAGCTTTGTGGTGATTCCCCAACCAACAGCAAGTGCTAACGGGTTTTTTTTTCTCCAAATATCCCTGATAAAAAACAAATATAGTCCATTCCATAATTGTTGATTCCTGCTTGCCTGCTAATCAAAGCATCTGGAAGGCACAAAGGTAAGCCCTGCAGCCAAAACAGTCATAGATCTAATTTATATGATAAACACACACACACACACACACACACACACACACACACACACACACACACGAGTTCTCCTAGTAAGCTTTCAAATGAGTCAGCCACATCCTATCTTTAATAGCTAGGCAGCTAAATTTCTTCTTCTTTTAGGTTTCTGGTAAAGTTTTACCTCTTTTTACAAGTCAAGAGCATATTCATGAGCTAGGAAAAAACAAAAAAGTCCCCTTTATTTAATTACAATTTAATGGTTTTTGCTAAAAATAAAGAGCTGAGAGTAAGAGTAGGTAGGTCTAGAATTGTTGTTCTATTGAAATTCACTTATTGTGTTTAGATAGAATTTAACTCACTCAATATATGCTAAGAAAAATGAGTATTAGTTGCTTCAGTAGGCATTTCGATCAAGTAGCAAAACATACGTAGGCTTTGGAGCTATGGGAATAACAAAAGAAACTAGAAGAATCTATGCCCTCAATGTATTTTAGAAGAGAAAAATCTCTGTGGATAACTGTATGTAGGAGATTTTTTTTACGTGATTGACTAATTCACTCAGAGGTAGAAAAGAGTAGAAGAAAGCAGATAAATCAATTGCATTTAACATGGACTTAGGTCTTTGGAGTCAGAATAGCCTGGAATCAAATTCTTCATAAGCCCCATGGAAGTTGGTGTGGTCTGGACCTGTTTCTTACTTCCTTAAACTTCACTTTCTTTCTTTCTTTCTTTCTCTATTGGGGATCAAAGAACATATTTCTCAGGGTGACTGTGCGTATTTTATTACTGGAGTAAAACTAATACTGAGTAACATATTTTACATGACTAATTTTGAATTTAAATTATATAAACTTTTATCAAACATGAAGTTATTTTACTGAACTGGCATTGACAAAACATTAATACAAATTTGATAGCTAAAATCAAAATGGGCGTTTTTTAAAATGGTAACATTTTCCCAAACAGCACTTTTGCTAAACTTAAATTGTCAAATTATTGTTTTAAAAGGTGCAGTTGGCTAAGTTATAGTAAAATATAAAATCAAAACTTTCAAAAATGTTTCAAGATGATTGAGTTTTATCTGCTTGTTTAGTGGGGCAAAACAGCTACCACGAGGTGCTAAATTAAAGGCACAGGTGAGCAGTATGTAGTTCATACCAATGTTTGCAATCAAAGTAAACTAATTGCAACTTTCCAAATTTTTTGGATTTGCTTTAGTTGAAAAACAAAACAAAACAATAATCTGAGATCTTGCTAAGTATATGAAAATTGTTGGGAGTGATAGGAAGGGACGACAAAGTTCAATGTGAAGATGACATTGTAATTTGAATAAGTTATAGCTCAATTGTGCTTGGGTCTTTTGTATATTGGTACTTAAAATTGCAGACAATATTATAAACTTTTTATGGAACATATAAAACATTCTTCTATATGATCTCAAGGTGGGAGCTTTTCAGTTGTCCAACATGCTTCTTCCTGATTATGGTGGGTACTAAATTTATTGCATTTGGCTTTATAAGATTATTCAAAACAGAGGTATTAAACGTCTGTGTGCATATGTTAAAGCTCCTCTAAAGGATTAAAATTCAACACTAGAACTGCTAGTGATAAAACATAATAATAATAACAAAAGGAAAAGCAACATATGAAATAAATAGGGAATTTGATGTAAAGAAATACGTTTCTTTATATGCATTGTGCTCCTTTGCTAATGGGAAGTGGCTGGAATTGTTGTTTAGGAAGTTAGTCACTACTAAAATAACGAAGGCTAGCAGATGTGTCTGAACCTTTAAGCTTAGGAATCATTTGATGCTGTTTTAGCTACTAGTATGTGAGCATCACTTAGTAATAGTATAGTATGCTCTACCCATGCATTCTTATCTAATTATAATCCTTATTAGCATACTACTTTTCCCTAAAGCCAGAGTGAGATAAGAAACAGGGAAGAGGGAGGAGGATGACTAATGAACCAAAAAAGTTCCTTTGTGGTTTAGTTAAATAAAATCTAATCTTACAACAACAACAAATTTCTGGATCTTTAGGGAAAACTGTCATTGAAACACATGGCTTAGAGTAGCATGGGGGTGGAGAGAGAAAAATTGCCGAGATAAAAAAAAAATAATGAGAATGAATTTAAAAATCTCATTAGAGAAGAAACGACTGACTAGAGAAAGAACAGTTCATTGCATTTAATCCTTAATAAGGATTAAAATTGTCACCAAATAAACTACACTGCCTCTAGAATTACCCTTCTATTGATTTAGCACCTAGATGCTTTTCCGTTATACAGTGCTCTCCTGAAGGGGTAGAGATTTTTATAAAGATCAGAAAAAGAAGCAAATCTAAAACTAGATTTCTAAACATAGTGGAGACCTAGTGACTGCAAGTTGAATATCGAAAGTTTTATTTTGACCAAAAGAAGATATATTCTTAAAAGTTTTGATTCAGTAGTTAAAATCAAATAGTTATTGGGCTAACAAAAGGTATATGAAATGTAGTTGTAATGTGAAAAAAATACTATAATTAGATGTATACATATTTTATTTTATTAATTTCAAAATAAGTGAGAATGCTGATCTCAAAAGGTATTCTTTTATAAAATTTTTTATGTCCGTATGTAAAATGTAGAGATACATTTTTCTGCTTCTGCGTAAGTAAGGAAGGATACTAGGAAACGTGAGCAAGCAAATCAGTTCTAGAAATGTAGAAAGTCAAGTCAGGAAAGAATGATCACCATTGGTGGTCACACACACGAAACATGTGGAAAAAAGGTTCAATCGTGTAACACGATGATGAATTAGCTGTATTAGGAAGAAGGTGACTGCTTAGACTCCTTCCTCAAGGATGAAACTCCTAAATAAACATTGTTATTATAGTTAGATGCTAAAAGGAACAAATTAATGACAAAAGTAACAAACTGAAGTGAACATTTTCTGCATAGCTGTTGATAGATGTGGCAACAACAAAAGAAGACAGTAGGGAAAGATCTACTGTGGGGTGGAATGGAGAGACAGAGAAGGGGACTCCTGGATACCCGGAATATAGGTATGTCAGTAGACTTGCTTCCAAGCTCAGTGAGCCTCAGAAAAACTTTAGGTTCCCAGTGAATTATGGACATAGTACAAGGAGTTGCTACTTCCTTGCTTTTGTCTAGTTAGTAGGAAGGCAGATGACCGTACCAAAGTATGACTGGGAAGTTGTCCTTTTGGCCGAACTGAATTGATAACAGTAATAGTATAGTGAAGCCAGGGCGTGGTGACTCAAGCCTGTAATCCCAGCACTTTGAGAGGCCGAGGCAAGAGGATTGTCTAAGCTCAGGGGTTCGACACCAGTCTGGGCAGCATGGTGAGACCTTGTCTCTACAATAAATCAAAAAATAAGCCGAGCATGGTGACATCAGCCTATAGTTTCAGCTACATGGAAAGCTGAGGAGGAAGGATCGCCTGAAGCCAGCAGGTGGAGGCTGCGGTGGCTGTAAGCATGCCACTGTACTCCAGCCTGGGCAACAGAGTGAGACTCCAACTAAAAAAAAAAAAAGTGCTTGGAAAAGATACTGCATGGAGGAGGGTCAATATGAGGTGCAATTTAAAAAACATTTACCACAATTCTTAATACACATTAGATACTCAGTTAATGTCTAATTCCCTTCCCTTTGTTTTATAAATATGTATATGTCTATATAATATATACATATATATATATAGTGTGTGTGTGTGTGTGTGTGTGTGTGAAAGAGAGAGAGAGATAATGGGGACCCCAAAACACTCAGAATTATCTTTTAGAGGACAGTATCGCCAAAGTACAGGCTTTCCCCACGGAGTGTTCTAAGAATCCATCGACATCAGTGTACCAGCTAGTGTTGTTCTAAGAGACCGCATTCAACTTCAGTGAATTTTATTTTTTGGAGATTCTTTAAATGCATTTGCCCATTTCATGATCGGTGATTTGTGATAGCACCTGTCTGCATCATGCTGCGTGTTCAATAGTTTTTGACCAAAAATGGTGTGATCCCCGTGCTCCACTCTTCTTCCTATTCTCTAGACTGCCTGAAGTGACTTTTTTTTTCCCCAGATGAAAAAAGTCCTCAAAAGGACATGTTTTGTCCATGTTAAAGAGGTGAAACAAAAAAAAATGGGAAAAGCACTAAAAGACATCAAAATAGATAAGTTCAAAAACTGTTTAGAGCAATAGAAAAAGCATCCTGATAGGTATATTGTATCCAATGGAGAGGACTTTGGAGGTGACTGAAGTTTAAACATGTAAGAATAAATACACAATTTTTAATAAATAAATTCTAGTGTTTTGGGGTCCCTCTTTGTGTGTGTGTACACACATATATATTTTTTCAGGCACATATATATATTTATATGTATATATTTCCAGGAAACCCACCTAATCTTATAAAATCTAACTTTCCTTATATAAAAAAATGATTGTAACACTGCTTATTTATGATGACTTTTCCAAGAATCAAATATTCGACAATTTCTGAGACACCTTTTTAGACTTGGAAATTGTAAGTGATGCTTTGTGTTTCTCCCAGGAAAGACTCACTTTAAAGTTAGCATTGATTCTGTTGTATCGTTAAAGCGTCTTCTTGCCTCTGCAGGATTTTATATAATCTGAAGTACAGACAAAAAAAGCAAAAATAATGACCTAAACAGCAAAATAGCATTTCAGCTTAGCTCCATTACATTACTTAAGGTTCCTCTAAGAATAATAGACACCAAAATAGTACAAACTACCTCGACATTAAGGGATCATACAATATTCATTACCTCAGCTAAAATCTTGCATAATGGAAGCATTCAGCACTTTTTACACCAGTAGTATTTCGGGTTGGCTGATAGCTTGTGAGCCATTGTTTATGTAAGTGTACCAACTTCGAAGGAGATAATGCATATTATTAAATCATTATCTGTGTATCTACATGAGCCATCTACTTTTGAAAAGCCTAGTAGCATTGAGCTTAGGCATTTCAATTAACCATTTTGATTTCTAATCTATATACTAATTATTTGAAATATCAAAAACTGAAACAAAGTTAGTTTACTTTATTTTATTTTATTTATTTTTAAAAATTTTATTTTAAAGATGTGGGATACAATTCATACAAAAGGTGATTATGCAGGTAACCTTGTTGATGAGGCATGCCCCTCCCTCCCCTAGTAGTTTCTCTCAACTGCCAATCCTACCCCCCCCCCCCAGTTTCCCACTATTGCCAATCCCTTTCTTTCTTTTGCTTTGTATATTAGAGTTAAAAATAAGGATCAACTTATTTGCAGGATTTTTTTATGCTTAGTATCCAGATAGCATTACAACAAAATAGAGCTATAACATAGTTGCCAGATAACTAGTGATCCAAAGAATGTTGATAACATAGATATTTCCCAAACTGATTTCTTTGTTTTTAAAGTAAAAAGATAATTTAAAATAAAGCAAACTACAGCTCTGTTCACAATAGC
>CAUYQG010173508.1:0-13179 GCA_963574415.1 Tarsius wallacei
GTTCCAGCTACTTGGAAGGCTGAGGCGGAAGGATCGCCGGAGCCCAGCGGGTCGAGGCTGCGGTGGCCGGGAGCGGCCGCTGCACTCCAGTCTGGGTGACAGAGTGAGACTCCAACTCAAAAAAAAAAAAAAAAAAAAAAATATTTCCAGAAGACTTAATTTGGAACCCCCTTTTTAACTTTACACCCTCCTCCAATAGATGACTCTTTTATATTATTGCATACATGCATTTCCAGATTCATTTGCATATGCAACACACACTTTTCATTAGTTACTATTTGCTATGCCCTGTGTAGAGCATAGGGGATGCAGAGATTACAGGGATACACAGATAAACACCCTTATTTTATAAAGGTCAAAGACTAGAATGAAGACAGACACACAACACAAACCTACAGTACTTCACAGTTACTGCTACATGGGAAGTTTATGCCAGGCACAATGGGAACACTGTTGAGAGTTGCATTACCCAGGGTGTCCTGGGGAAGGAACTGAAGCAAGTAGAGGAGACCTCAAAGAAGGCTTCCCTGAGAAGACAATGCTGGCAAAATTTGGTGGGTGCTTACAGATTTTTTAATTTGGCTAAAAGGAAGGGCAGGCATTTCAATTAGTACAACCATTATGGAAAACTATGGAGGTTCATCAAAAAATTTAAAAATAGAACTACCATATATCCAGCAGTACCATTACTGAATACATATACAAAGGATATGAAATCAGTTTATCAAAGAGATACCTGAACCCTCATGTTTATTGCAGCACTAGGCACAATAGCCAAGATATGGACTCAACCTGTGTTTATGAATGGATGGATGAATAAAGAAAATGTGGCATATAAATTTATTAATGGAATACTGTGAAGTCATTAAAAAATAAAAGTAAAATCACATCATTTATAGCGACATGGATAAAACTGGAAATCACTCTGTTGTGTGAAATAAACAAGGTTCAGAAAGACAAAGATTGAAGGTTTTTGCTTATGTGTCGAAGTTATAGAAGTGGGTCTCGTGGAGATGGAGAGTAGAATCATGGTTACCAGAGGCTGAGAAGGATGGAGCAAGAGGAATGAAGAGAAATTGGTTAATGGATACAAACATCGGTTACAAAGAATAAGCTCTGTAGCACAGTAGAGTGACTGCGGTTAACAACAATACATTCTATATTTCAAGATTAGCTTTAAGAGAAGATTTTAAATTTTCTCAACGCAAAGAAATCATAAATATTCGAAGTGATGGGTATCCCAAGTACACTGATTTGATCAAAATTTCACATATACCCTATAAATATGCGTGATTATGTATCAATTAAAAATGTTGTTAAAAGTCAAAAGTGGTATATACACACAGTGGAATACTATCCTGCCTTACAAAAGAAGGAAATCATGTCATTGTGACAACATGAATAAACCTGAGTTTATGTTAATTAAACCATTATGTTTTATTTAAACATAATGTTAAGTAAAATAAGCCAGGCAGAGAAAGGTGAATATCACATCATCTCACTTACATGAGAAATCTAAAAAAGTCAAACTGCTAGAAGCAGAGAATGGTGATTATGAATGGCTATTGGGTGGGGGCATTAGGGAGATGTTGGTCAGTGGATAAAAAATTTCTATTAGACAGAAGGAATAAGTTCAATGATCTATTGTACAACATGATGACTATGATAATGTATTCTATATTTGAAAATTGCTAAGAGAGTAGATTTTAAGTTTTATCATAAGAAAAAATATGTATGTGAGGTAATGTGTGTGTTAATTAACTCCATTTAGCCATTCCACATGCATTCATATATCAAAACAACATGGCTATACACAATAAATATATACTTTTTTGTCAATTAAAAAATAAAAACAAAAAACTGTTAAAAGAAATGATCCACTGTCAAAAATTTAAGAATTATGCAAGTATATCATAAAAATGGCCTTTCAAATAAAACTGATAATCCTTGGGGATGGAAAAAAAAATCAGAGCTGTGGCAGGCTTGGAGGGTTTGGGAAAATAGCAAGTTATTAAATTGCTTTTGGTGACAGAATGGTGCATAAGGCAGAGTGGCAAAGAATGTGTGTAATATGCACATGGTCAGATGCCAATTTATGAAGTGCAGTCCACTTAGATGTTATTCTGAAGGCAGTGAGGAACCAGTGAATAATTTTAAGCAGGAATGATGTGATCAGATTTTCAATGTAGAAAACTGGTTCTGATGACATTGTTCCTTTAACATAGCTTCCCCCCCAACCATGGGGCTATGTTATAAAAACCAAAGCCAAAACAAAACAAACAACAACAACAAAACTTTGTATCAGCATTCTCTATGGGACTAAATCAAAGGGACAATATACGTTAATTGAAACAACAGAGTGAAGTCTGAAAAATCAAATCCTCTTATGTTCCCTCAGTTTTTGAGGTATGCAATTTTGGACAAAGTACTTCTTTTTTCCCACTAGGTATAAGTTCCATGTGTGCCAGGAGCCTAAAGCAATTTCTTATGCATAAGTTACGCTTCATAATGTGGAATAAATGAACAAATTTCTGGGCCTCTGTGTTCTCTTACTAAAGTAAGGAGGATTGAAAAATATTCTGAAAGCCATCTCCCACAACTGTGATATGAAAATATCCATGCCATTCTAAAAAAAGTGCTCAACTATATTGTACCCCTTTAAGGAAATTATTTTTGCACCAATATTTTCAGTCTAGGGAAAGAATAGTGGGGGAGGAGAAACTGTGAATCAGCTATCAGGTGCTTCTTTTCTTTTGTTTTATTTTCTTATTTTGACAGACTCTTTTTTCCTGCATTCTCCTTTGCTGGATATTTTTTATATTTCTACATTTTTAATATCTTGTTTCCAAGGATCCAGTCCTTCAGCCTCTTATCTTTTTTTTTAATACTTTCTCCCATGAATCCATAAGTAACACATATATATTTCTAGTTCAGATTTTTCTCTGAACTCTGTTGAAGATTTGACTACTTACTGGGTATCTCTATACATATTTTTTCCCATGTACTTTTCTTCCACTACTATTTCACTGAACTTTCCTTTCTTGGTGTCTCAAAAAATCGTTCTTAGGCCAGGCATGGTAGCTCATGCCTGTAATCTCAGCACTTTGGGAGGCAGAGGCAAGAGGATTGCCTGAGTCCAAGGGTTCGAGACAAGCCTGGGAAACTTGGTGTGATCTTGTCTCTACAATAAATTTAAAAATTAGCTGGGCATGGTTGCCTATACCTGTAGTTCAAACTACTTGGAAGGCTGAGGTGAAAGGATCACCTGAGACCAGCAGGTTGAGGCTGCAGTGGCCGTGATCATGCCACTGCCCCCCATCCTGGGCGACAGACTGAGATTGACTCAAAAAATAAAAATAATTCTTGCTCTCCTGCCCTTCTTAATATCATAACAATTTCTTCAGTAGGCCTGGGCTTTTCCAAAAGGCAAGAAGAATCATTCAATTAGTTTTTAGTTTCTATCCAGTGAAAATTCCAGAAAAAAGAAATACAAAGACAGGCTGTCACCTTGAAATATGTAAGGGTTCATAGTTGGGGAAATAGAGAAAAAGGGAAAACTTATAAATTAATCTCTCAGATTCAACACAGTCACTTTTTCATATTATTTTGAGGAACTTGATAAGCTATACAATTGCCTTTTGTGTTCAGTCTACCTTCTGAAGTCCTCCTTTTCTTATTGTAATTGATTAAAATTTGAAGGCCCTGAACAAGTGACATTTCTTCAATTTTGATGTTATAAATTGTTGCATCTTGTAAACTAGTCCAGTGCTTGAGACATAATAGGTTTGTTAATTAGTCAACAAACAAATGTCTCTCAACACACGCTCACACCTTACTTGTGCAGAAGGCTGAAGTTACTGTTCAGGGATTCTTAATGGTTTTCCCTCCAATGATACCTATATCTTCAATTCACTCTGGCCTTTTCATCTCAAAGGGATGAGCAACTCATGTTTTCCAGTTCTATGCTTTAGTTAATGGTTTTCTAATTGTCCATTGTTTTGTTCCCCCAATTTCTACTTTGTTGGTTTCAAATATTCAAGAGAGACTGATTAAATGTTGAATTCTTAGCTATTTCTTCTCTGAATCGCCCTCAAGTGTGATATGCAATATAAAATTATTCATATAATCCAGATTACCTCTTTTATTTATTTGGCTAGACTTTACTATCATACCTTTACTATCATTTCTGTTTCAAAATTGTGAATACTGATTTTTATTATATGTTTGCATTAAGTTACTTGAAGGCAGGCACCATGTTGAGCTCTCTCTATGCTAGGACCAAGCCTAAGTCCTCATACAAGTCTTCAATATGAATGTAATTGAATTGAGTTGAATTAAATGGAATTGCCATTAGAAACTTGTGTAGTAAAAGGAGTAAGAATAATTTTCACAGAAATTATTGTAAGTTATGTTAAGCTAAAGCTCCACAGCCAAATATATATACCAGAAGTGTTTAGCCAAATTCTATAGAAGCAAAAGCAAAGGTAAATATGTCATTCATATTTAGGTATTATTTTTCTGAGAAGAGAAACTTGATGATATCATAAGGGTCCCCAGATTTAGGAGATAATAATCCAATTGATTTGTTGCCATAGTGTAAAAACTCTTTCCATGATTTTGAACTCGATAAACACTGAAGAAATGAAGAGTACTTCCCATCAATGACCTCTTTTAAGGATGTTTTATGAATTTTCAAGATGTTGTTGTTCATCTGTGTTAATAGATTAGAAGAAGGACCATTGTTCTTAGCAGTTAAAAAAAAAAAGATACAATACCTAATAACATTACTTTTGACCTAAACTTTGCATATTTACAACTTCTTGTTCTCTAAATTTTACTTTATCTCATGATTTTATTAAATTAGATAGCTTTATTATAAAATTTCTTTGCAAGCTTTGTAAAAAGACACAGTAAATGGATCACAGCAACTTCTACTGAAGGTCTCTATTTCCATGGAAACCATAATGTGCTCTACCTGGCTTCTCATAAAAAGGTGGAACCAATGCTGCCACCAAAACACAGAAAAAGGGCAGTAGGAAATGAACATGCAAACACGTGTTCATTACAGCAAAGATGATCAGACCTTCAGTAATCCCCCATTCAAGATTTAATGCAATTAAAAAGTATTAAAAATAAATATATAAATAAATATTAAAAATAAATGGAGAAAACCACAAACTGTATAGTGACTTAATAAGAAAAAAAATTATTAAATGCCAATTAGTGTAAACTCACATGAGAATGGTTTTTCTGAGTGTAATTGATATTTTAGCTTAGTTGTCAAAAAACATTTTCTGTAAAAAAACCGTTAGTAAATAGGTAAGCCTCTGCAGGCTATTTGGTCTCCACTGTGACTGCTTGGCAATAAGTATACAAATGGGTGTTGCTGTGTTACAATAAAACTTTATTTTAAAAATAGACAACAAGCCAGAATTCCCTTTTGATCTATAGTTGCCAATTTTGTTTCATATATGGTAAAGGCAGTATTATTTTTTTGCTAACGATGAGCAAATAGAGGTTCTGAGTATTTAAATAACTCAGGGTCAGGGGGAATCCTATCAAATTTTAAAACCTGACTCATAGGAGCTTCACTTACTTGATAAAAAAAAATAACTGGTATATATTTGGGCCTAATGGGACAGCAATGTGCTAAGTTGTTTATGTCTATTACTTTGTTTAACGTATAAAATTCCTATGAGGTAATTACAGTTAGCGTTCTCTTTTTATAGATAAGGAAACAAGACTTGGGAAATGTAAGACAATTTTCCAAGGTCAATAAAAAAGTGACTCTATCTTTCTTCAAATTAGCTTATTCTATTTAATTCAGTCACTGAAATAATGAAATCATTTTTAAAATGTGACCTCAATGATCTCACGAATATATAAAAGATCATGCACCTTCAAAGAGCTCCTGAATTCTGGTGGATGCTTTGAGATTTGCAATGCTTATTTCTTAATCTGCAGTTTTACTTTGATTGTAACTTGGTTTCCATTCACTCTACTTTATGAGGAGTAATTTCATGAAGAGGCAAAAAGGATAATTGTGGTGTGCAGTTAATTAGAATTTTTAATTAAAATCATCCAAAAAAATAAAAAAGAAAACAGCCAATGCCAATGGAAGAATAATTGCTAATCTGTAAATTAAGGAAACTGTATACTGCTGGATGTTTTTTTTTTCCCCCTATTGGATTGAAAAACATCGGTTTAAATTATCATACTATAAAATAAAGGTACTCACCTTGAGTAAAGGCAGAATATACAGGGCAATAATTTATTTAATTAATTTAGCCAAATGTAATTCAGGTAAAAGTACCTAGGATTCTATAGCTGACAGCTAATCTTGCTTCACTTCCCACCTCCTTTAATTCTTCCTTTCTTATTTTGGGGTACAGATTTGATTTTATCAAATGAGGATCCAGTAATCCTGCCAGGCTTTCATAATTGCATCATGTGTCTATATGCAAGCACACATGTGTGTTTGTGTGTGGGTGGCAAGGATATGCCTCTGTACATGTGAATGCATGCCTGTGAGTGTTAGTACATGTCTGCTTATATAGTCAGTGACATATAGGTAAAATTCCTAGCATCATGCCTGGTACATATGCATACTTCTTGCTTTTACTTCTTGTTTTAGGAACAACCATTTTCCCATAATCTTATTTCATCAGTATAGGAAAGACCTGGGAATTTACCTTAGGGAAAGAGGGCATATGTTAGAAGCATTTTCTTCCCTGATTCTTAAATCTATTCCTTAAGATCCTCATCATAGGATTTTCTGACCATAACAGAGGCAGTCTTAGGTGACTAATATCTTAACTTCAAAACTATTTTAATAGGCTTAAGTATATTCTGAAGTCCTTCATTTGTTTATTCTGCATTTGTAGTTGTGGTTAGATAAAGAAATAATTATTCTGAAAAAAGTCTTACTCATCTTTACTATAAAGGAATAGTCAAAATGCTGAGTCAATCTATCTCTGAAAATAAAACCAACAACCGTGATAGACTATCATATCCTTCAGTATCCTTAAGAATTGGTTCCAAGACCCCCAAAATAATACCAAAATCCAAGGATGTTCAAGTTTCTAATATAAAATGGTTTAGTATTTGAATATAACCTACGCATCCTCCTATATACTTGAAATAATCTCTAGACTATGCATAACATCTGTATTGTTTGTTATTGTTTTTTAAAATATTTTCTATTTGTGGTTGTTTGAATCCACTGATGGGGAACTTGTGGATAAAAAGGGATAGCTATATCATATTTACCTTTATGCATGCTAAATGTGTAGATATATATTATTAAAATCAATAGACCTTATTTTTAGAGCCGTTTTAGGATTACAGAAAAAATCAGACCAAACTTACAGGGTTCCCAATTATATATCTGACAAAGGCCTAACATCTAGGATCTACAAGGAAATCAGACGCGCCGAAAAGAAAAAAACAAACAGCCCCTTTAAAAAGTGGGCAAAAGACATGAATAGAAACTTCTCAAAAGAAGATATACGGGAAACCAAGAGACACTTGAAAAAGTGTTCAGCCTCACTAATCATCAGAGAAATGCAAATCAAAACCACATTGATATACCACCTAACCCCAGGAAGAATGGTCATCATTAATAAACAAACAACAACAGATGCTGGCGAGAATGCTGAGAAAAAGGAGCACTTCTACACTGCTGGTGGGAATGCAAACTGGTGCAACCTCTTTGGAAGAAGTGTGGTGATTTCTGAAAGAACTAGAAATTGACCTTCCATATGACCCAGCAATCCCTCTATTGGGAATATACCCAGAGGTACTCAAATCAGTCTACGAAAAAGATGCCTGCACATGCATGTTTGTTGCAGCTCTATTCACAATAGCAAAAACATGGAACCAACTGTGCTGCCCATCGAAGCTGGGCTGGATAAAAAAAATGTGGAACATATACATAATGGAATATTATGCAGCCATAAAGAAGGACAAACATATGGACTTTGCAACAACTTGGATGGATTTAGAGTCTATCAAACTCAGTGATCTATCACAGAAACAAAGAACAGAATACCATATGTCCTCACTCATAAGCGGACCTTGAACAGTTACCATTATACTATAAGAAAGGGATTGGCAGTAGTGGGAAACTGCCAGAGGAGGAGAGGGCACACTACATCAACAAGGGTACCTGCATAATTAACATTTGTATACCTAACCCTGAATTGTACCCCACATCTTTAAAATAAAATAAAATAAATTACAGGGTTCCCATATAAAATCCCTCCCCTTTTTCCAGTTATTAACATTTTTTACAATTGATGAACCAATATTGAAATATTATTGTTAACTAAAGTCCATATTTTGCATCAGGGCTCACCCTTTGTGTTGTACAGTTTTAAGGATTTTGACAATACATAATGTGTTGTCTGCCATTAGAATATAACACAGAACAGTCGCACTTCCCTATAAATCTCCTCTCTTTCATCTATTCAACCCTCCATCCTCCCACCAATCAATCCCTGGCAGCCACTGATTTTTTTCAGTGAATTTTTAATTCACTGTCTACATACTTTTGCCTTTTCCAAAATGCCATATAGTTGAAATTATACAATATAAAGCCTTTTCAGGCTTGCTTCTTTTACTTAGTGATATGCATTTAAAAATTCTCCAGGTCTTTTCATGGCTTGAAAGGTCTTTTTTTTTAAATCTCTGAATATTTTTCAATTTTATGGATATACTATAGTTTGTTTATTCTTGGTTGTTATTTCTAATTCCCTATTGAAGAACATTTTGGTTACTTCCATGCCCTGGCAACTATGAACAAAGCTATTATAAACATTTGTATGCAAGTTTTTTTGTGGACACAAGTTTTCAGCTTATTTGAGTTAATATCTAGGAGCATGATTGCTGGATAGTATACTAAG
The DNA here is from genome assembly GCA_963574415.1 of Tarsius wallacei. Classification (NCBI taxonomy): domain Eukaryota; kingdom Metazoa; phylum Chordata; class Mammalia; order Primates; family Tarsiidae; genus Tarsius; species Tarsius wallacei. The sequence goes on from CAUYQG010173508.1 coordinate 8,904, forward strand.
AGGGTTTAGTTTTGTAAGAAACTGCCAAACTATTTTCCCAAGGGCTGTACCATTTACATTTCCACTAGAAATGAATGAGAGTTCCTGTTAGTCTGCATGCTCACTAGCATTTGACGTCATTGTTTTTTATTTTGGCCATTCCAATAAGCGTATATTGGGATCTCATTGTTTTAATTTGTGATTCCCTAATGACATATGATGTGAAGCAAATTTTCCCCAGCTTATTTGCCATCTTTATATCTTCTTTGGTGAGGTGTCAGTTGAAATTCTTTACCCACTTTTAAATTAGGTTTTCTTAGTGTTGAAATTTTAAAATCGCCCGGCTCGGTGGCTCAGCCTGTAATCCCGTGCTTTGGGAGGCTGAGGTGAGTGGATTGCCTGAGCCCGCGGGTTCGAGATCCGCCTCGGCAACTTGGCGAGACCTCATCTCTACAATAAATAAAAAAATCAGCCGGGCGAGGTAGCGCGTGACTGTAATTCTGGCTACTCAAAAGGCTGAAGCGGAAGGATTGCCGGAGCCCAGCAGGTCGAGGCTGAGGTGGCCGAGTGCGGCCACTGCACTCCAGTCTGGGTGACAGAGTGAGACTCCAACTCAAAAAAAAAAAAAAAAAAAGAAATTTCAAAACTCCTTGTATATTTTTGATACAAGTCATTTATCTGACAGATATGTGCTTTGCAAATATTTTCTCTCTGTGTGACTTGCCTTTTTGTTTTCTTGATGATGTCCTTCACAGAGGTGAAGTTTTAAGTTTCTATGATTTACATTTAATTAAGAAGTTCCACTTATCATTTTTTCTTTTATGAATGATGCTTTTGGTGCTGTATATAAAAATCCATTGCCCAAAATCATAGAAATTGAAAATAGAATGGTGATTACCAGGGTCTATATAGGGGAGATAAGAATGAAAAATTATTGTTTTTTGGGTATAGAGATTCAGTTTTATAAGCTAAAAAAGAGTTATGGAGATACGTGGTCATGATGGTTGCCAACAGTATGACTGTATTTATTATCACTGAAGTGTACACTTAAAAATAGTTGAGATTATAAAGTGCATGTTATGTGTATTTTACTACCAAAAGATTTTGGGAAAAAAAAATACTTATCTCCAAACCCGAGATAACCTAGATTTCCTCTTATCTTCTATTTGTTTTATACAGTTTTATGTTTTTCCTTTAGATCTATGATCTGTTTTGACTCAATTTTTGTGCACAGAGTAAGGTCTGTGTCCAGTTTCTCTTTTTTTATATATATATCCAGTTGTCAAAATACATAGATTCGCTTTTTACTTGCTGCCTTATTTATTGGTATTTATAGTTTCAAATTAATATTTCCAAAATGAGAAGTACATCAAACGTCTCTGTTTTAAGATGGTTTTTTCTGGTTTTTGTTTTGTTTTTGCCATTTTCGTATTCTTAGGAATTCAGTATATAGGAATGAGTTTGGATGGATCTGTCTCAATATTTATATTTGTTAGAAAAAAAATTTATTTCCCAGTCTTAATTCCTTGGGCTGCTATGAGCAGGATGGGTTCTTTTGAGTATATGGAAGTCTTTGAAGTCATGGAAAGAAGAGCTTCATAATTCAAGTTCCATTTTAGAAGAAAAATGGGGAAATCAAAGGAGAGGTAAGGATACATATGTCACATTAAGCAGCTGCAAGAAGTGACAGAATACACCGTGTGTAACATTCTGGTTTCACAAGGGGTTAGGGAATGAGTGAGCACATGGATGTGGTCACAGTCTCTCCTGTATGGCTGTTGATCACTTCTGTTAAATGGTATGGCTCCCTTCTTGCATTGTGCTTTAAGTTTTCCCAGTTAGATACTTGGACATCTGTGTAGCATAAAAATCAGATGTTCTGAGGGAAATACTTGGCTAGATTTGTAACCGTTTCATCAGGGATAGTGCTGTTTTTAAAGGTAATTACAATATATATCTGCATCTGGACAAGGACCGAAAAGGAATGCAGAAAAGGGGGAAAAATACATATATTTATGCGAATCTGTGTTTGTGTGTAAAATGTGCACATATATATAGTTTGTTTTCCTTTTCTATCTTAATAATATTTATAACAAAATAGTTTACATTGATATAGCATCATGCTCAAAGTACTTTTACATTTAATAATTTATTTAATCCAGTGTGGAAAGAAGCTGCCTCTTTTAAATTAACATCAAAGCAGTTTATTTTCAGGGTGGGAATTCAAACATTTGAGCATATTTTTTACTTGGCAAGTCATTTTGTCCCCTGGGACAGATAAGAGGCCATTAAATCTAGCCCAGCAGACTGAGAATTCAGCAAATCAAATGACAGATAAAGAATTGAAATATGAGCTGCATATCAAATTCAGAACTTAGGCAGCTTGAGGAAAGAAATGTTTCAATGGATTTAATGTGGATTTGTGTTTAAAAAGTATGTGTTCAACAAATATTGGGAAGAGAAAAACAGGTAGTAAGAATAGGTTGAGGAGAAAAAGCACATAATCAATCGATCATTAAGTCAGTGCCTAAAATATCTGTACTTTTCAGTTTTACAAAACAATAAATAGTAAAGTGATATGACAATATTCGTCTTTAGCTCTTGCTCACTGATTCAGTAACAGTCTAAATCTTAAGTGAGTTTTCCCCACCAGCGCCACAAATAACTCACTCCAAGAGGACACGGCATTTTTCATCATTGAACATTAAAAGTGATGAGTAGAGTACTAGCAAGAGAGAAAATAAGCCAAACTTTCATACCTCATTCTTGTTGATTCTGTTTATGAGTGACTGGATTTGCCTGGACCTGAAGTATTTGGTCCTGTGATTCTCATAACTCCTTGTAAGCCCATGTCTTTCTGTTTAGCTTTAGACATTGTGCTTGTAATTCCAATAAAAATCTTTGTGTTCTACGAGAAGTGAAACATGCTATTTTATATTATTTTACCTGTGACATGCAACTTCTGAGAAGGGTTATTTTGAGTCCATGAGCATACTGCTCTTATATTTGCACAGGGCTCCATGCTCCAAAGAGCCTTGGTTGAATTCTTTGCTGTCACTAGTAATAACTTTCAACAAAGGATTCCACATTTTTATTTTGTACTGGGTCTTTAAAATCACATAGTTGGTCATGTATACTGGAATAAAAACTTCAGTAATGAATAGACCAGTGTCTCAATCTTACCCCTGGGACTTGCAGCCATGTGAACATCAACAAGCTTGTTGGTCTGAGTGAGCCAATTCTACCCTTATTTATTAAATAAGGGTTAAAATGGCCTACCTCAAAATACTGTGCTGAGAATTGAATAGAATAAAACATTTAAAGAGTCTATCACAGATAAGGCAAATATAGTTGTTAGCTCAGGAGTTAACTCCGTTAAATCTGAGTGACTTCCTGGAAAACTTTAGCCAGGGACACTGACACTAAATTCTTCTCTAGGTGATAGATATCACTGTGTATAAATTAAGTTTGGAATTTTTGAGTTGGTGATTAAACCCTCATTTTGAAAATCTCAACCTCGCACTTTGCAATTCCTATCCTTTGAGTATTTTTATTCTTATAAATTTTCTCATATTATCATTAGGATATCAATATTAGCTTGTGATTATGGTAATTTATTCTATTTGTCATCTCCTACCCTAATCATCAAAACATAATACTGTCATTTTGGAGAAGGACTTTCAGATCAAGAATAAGAATACAAATAAATGTAAGCATGCTTTGAATGCTGCCTTGATAAAATGCGAGCCAATGACTTTTAGCATTGGCTTCTTATGAACCAGATTCATCTGCTATAACTGGTCTCATTCAAAGATATCTTATGTATAAGAAGTGAGGAACAGAGCTTCTGGCTGCAGACTTGTTACATAGTTTTTAGTGAGGCCTCAATATTTACTAGGGGATCTCCTCCTGAAACAATTGTTGTTGCTGTTGTTGTTGGGGGGAGAAGAAGGTTTGCTGTATATGTGAGCATAATTAATAAAAGTGCAGCAAAGACAGCAAGCAAGAGAGTTTATGAGAGGGGAGCATGTACAGGGTAATTGTATAGGCTAGCCCAAAGATACATCCAGCTCTGCTCTCAACTCATAAGTTTTTTTATTTTTTTGTTGATTACTAATTATTTTGTAAATAAGCTTTTCTAATTGAAAGAAATATTATTCAGCCGGGCTCGGTGGCTCAGCCTGTAATCCCGCGCCTTTGGGAGGCTGAGGTGAGTGGATTGCCTGAGCCCGTGGGTTCGAGACCCGCCTGGGCAAGCAAGACCTCATCTCTACAATAAATCAAAAAATTAGCCGGG
>CAUYQG010173509.1:0-38450 GCA_963574415.1 Tarsius wallacei
CTTTCTCTCTCTCTTTTTTAACTCCATGAATCATTTACTGAGATTCTGCTTCCTGTGGAATACATGTGTAGTCAATACAGTAATGTTCTTTCATTTTCTTTCTAGAAAATTCCAGAATTTGCAGGTTTGCAAGCTGCAGTCATTCTCTGCTGGGAGGTTGTTTTCTTTTTGTCACATAGGAAACAAACAAAATGGAGCACAGAGAGAACACTTTAAAATATCTGTAGCCATGGTTCTGTCTCATGCTCCCAGGAGAACTTTGTGTGGGTTCATGACATATGACTGTAATTGCTTTCCTAAGAGTGATATAAGATTATGATTACCAAGATAAATCTCTCTGTCCTTCAAAGCATATCTGCAGAATTTGAGGGGTGTGGGAAGTGGGTATATGTGTATGAAGGAGGGAAGTGAAGTTCAAGTACAGAAGTCAATGTCGGCACACAGTGGCATCTGGAGGCATTTTCTCATCCTGCCATCTTTGATTTTGAAGTCTGAGCTTCTCTGCACCTGCTTATTCCTTGGGACATCATCTCTAAGGTGAGGAACAGTCTGCTCTCAGTGCATGAAAGTACCAATGTCATTTGAGTGGTGCCTGAGAGAAAACCCTGGCTTTGAAACAGTTCACACTGAAAGGAGGGAGGATTAGTGAAAAATGCTCATGGTGCTAACAGTATCTGATGCCATTTGGCAGTGGGCTTAGGGATTTTGTATGCATTACACCCAAGCCCCACTTACCATCCTCTCCTGGTTATTGATTGCTGTATAACAAACCATCCCAAAACTTAGTGGCTGAAAACAATTATTGTCTTATAGCTCATGATTCTGTGTGTCAGAAATTTAGACCAGGACATCAGCTGGTGACTCTTGCATCACGCCCATCAATTCAGTTCACTTGGTCCTACTCAGCTGGTCAGGATAGTTTTATTGTATGTCTGGTGCCTTGTAGAAATAGTTGGAAGGCTAGGTTCAGCTGAATGGTCAACCTACACATGGCCTCTCCAACATGGTGCCTCAAGGAAGTCAGACTTCTTACATGGGGGCTCAGGGCCCCCAGAAAGAATGTTTCAGAAGATAAAGAAAAAAACTACAAGTCTTCTGACTTTGCCTTGAAATTCCCAGAACATCACTCTGCCACATTCTCTTGGTCAAGCAAGTCCCTAAGGGAAGCCCTGATGCTAGGAGATGGGAATTAGGCCCCACCTCCCAAGGGAAGGAGTGAAATGGGAGGGAAAAAATGTGTGACCCTCTTTCCTCCGCCTCCTCTCTCTTACATTCTTTTTCCTGTAACATCATACATAATTTACTTGTTTATTAAGTTTACAGCTCAGTGTTCATTTATCCATACTTGAATACAAGCTCCATGAAGGGAAGGATCATTGTCTGTTTTTATCACTACTGTATTCTAAGCACCAAGAAATAATGTCTGCAGTATAGTAGGTGTTCAATTAACAATTATTGAATGCTAAATTGATTTCATTTGATCTTCTCACCGCCCTTTGAGAAAACCTCTATTATTATCTCCACTTTGCAGATGAGAAACTGTGGTATAGATAGGTTAAATCACTTGTTCAAAGTCACACAGCTAGAGAGTAGCCAAGCCAGAGTTTGAACCCAGGTCTCTCTGATATATTTTTATAGATCAGAAACTAATTCCACACCAAGGAAGAAATTCAGCACATGAGAAGGCAAGCAAAGAACGGTCATTGTGGCCTTTCCTTGCTTCTCAAGTCAAATTGGTGACGGGCTCTGGGTCCATGGCTCTTCCTTGAAATGACTTATCTCATACACTGGCTTTGCCTTCTTCTCACCAGGAAAACCTACTGGAGAAAGCCATGTCAGACTGCCATGTAAAATTGAGTGAGGGGTGAACATGCTGCTTCTCTCTCCACATTGCCAGCACTGATAGTCAGTACAAGACTCTTGGAACTGAAAAGTTCTTCGTTTGATCGTGAAATCAGGCCAGGGCCCACAGTGACCAGTAGCAAGGCACACTATTGCATCCCTGTTGAATAATTCTATATGCTTTCCTCCTGGCTATATTTAGAAGTGATGTGGCCTCTGTGTTTGCTAAGGCACAACCCAGGGACTATGTCTCTGCAGCCACTCCATGCAGGCAGAGCCCTATGTCTGCAGTCACATCTTTCCCATCCCTTCCCCCTCTTCTCCCATCACAAATGTCAAGCTTGCCAACATCTCCAGTGAGAAGCCAGCCTCCCTGGACACTTTTATTTTCCATCCCTGAGACTGCTTCCGTGAAATGACATCCTATGACCTTGAGGTCTTTTCCCTCTAAATATGAGCATTTGAGTGCTTGTGATCTCCTTCAGGATGGAGGGTCAGGATTCTGGCACCTGGAGAAGTTTCCTCGGCATGTTCTGTTTCTCCTTTGCCCCAGCTCTGGAAACTCTCTCTCACTGGATCCTTTATTATGATGCAGCCCTGGGTAGGGGGCTAGCTGGAAAGTAAGATTGCTAATCGATGATGCTGAACCCCTGGGAAGAAGGCCTGACAGAGTGGAGTTGGGTAATGCCAGGGGGATGGGGGAAGCTGTGGCCCAGTGGGACTGTGCTGTAGCTGGGTTAGCAAAGTTGGCTTGTGGAAGGTAGCAGAATGATATTCTAAGGTTTAGGGTGAGAATGCAGAAAATCAATGACTAGGGACAAAATTGGGTAGGAGCCAGAAGAAGCCAACCATAGGGTCAGGGATTAGAATAGGTCTCAGGTCCAAGGATGGGGCCATCCATTCATCCATGGACTCTTTCTCTCTGCAATATTACTGAGTGCCTATGGTGTGTTCAGTGCTGTGCCAGCTCTGAGAGCAGGAGGGTGAGCTGAACAGCCATGTTTTTCCCCCGTAGTAAGTTCAGTAGTGGAGGCTGACTAGTGTGTATGCAGTTGCACGTGGGGTGTGCTGTGAGGGGCGGGTGGGAGGGGATTGTCTTGGTTGACCTTCTGACCTTGGAGGGAAAGGCTGGGTTAAAAGAGTGTGGGGAACTGTGGCCTAAGCAGAGGGAAAGGCATTTGAGAGGCCATAATGGTGATGAGAGTTTGTCATGTTTAAGAAACTGATCACAGACTTCTAGGGGCCACATATTATAGGCAAGAGTGGGGCTCCTGGCTCAATGCCACCTCAGTAGGGTCTTAGGAACCCAACAGCTCATACCCCAATCGCTTCTTAAGTGTGCGATGCAGTTTCTGACTATCTGTGGAGAAACACTGCCATGCCCACTCTTCTATACTTTGGGTAGTCTCTTCCTGGAAGTCTCTCTGGATTCCCTGGCTAAAAATAGTCACTCTAGGACTCTGCACTGAGTGCTGCACACACACAACACCACTAACCCATAGCTTTGTCTGTGATGTGTCTGCCTCTTCATACGATTCTGTCCATAAAGACAGAGCTGGAGTGTCTTCATATTTGTACACTCAATGCTCAGAATAGGGCCAGGTACAGCATCTATGTGCAATAAATAGTTATGAATGAAGAATGTCCCAGGTACTACTGCTGTATTATGACATTTCAAAACCTAAGACAACGACGTTATCATGCTCACAGATCCCAGTGTTCAGGAACTCAGACAGGACTTGGTGAGAATGGCTTGTGTTTGCTTTGTGATATCTGAAGCCTTGGCTGGGAAGCAGAATCCGATTCTAGGTGATACTCACTCAATGGCTGGGGCTGGGATTACCTGGAGGGTCTTCCCTCACCTGTGTGGCTGGGACCTCAGCTGGGGCCATCAATCAGAATATCTACACATGGCCTCTCCACGAGGAGAGGCAGAGAGGCTATAGGGGCCTCAATGTCAAGGGCCCCTATAGCACCTCATAATCGAAGCTGCACGGGCCGTTCTTGGCCTTCCTTCCTTCCTTTCTACCTTCCTTCCTTCCTTCCTTCCTTTCTTCCTTTCTCTTTCTTCCTTCCTTCCTTCCTCTTCTTTTCTTTTCTAAGTCAGAGTCTCACTGTTGCCCAGGCTAGAGTGCAATGGCATGCTCACAGCCACCTCAGCCTCAACCTGCTGGGCTCAGACGATCCTTCTGCCTCAGCTTTCAAGTAGCTGGAACTATAGGTATGCGCCACCATGCCTGGCTTTTTTTTTTTTTTTTTTAATTTATTGTAGAGACAAGGTCTTGCCAAGTTGCCTAGGTGGGTCTTGAACCCCTGGGCTCAGGCAATCCTCTCACCTCCACCTCCCAAAGTGCTGGGATTACAGGCTTGAGCCACCATGCTTGGCTTGCACAGGCCTTTCTGACCCCACCTTGGAAGTCACCCAATGTCACTACTACTACATACTCTTGGTTATAAGTGAGTCACAAGCCCACCCAGACATAGATCCTGCCTCTTTATGGTGAAGTGGGGTTTCCATTGTGCCAGCACCCCCGGCAGGTTAATTGGAGATTAGTTCAGCAGTGTCTCACCTGTGCTCTGGGGAGTGCCCTTAAGACCCCCTCCTGGGGGAGCACATGTGGTCACCGGGCTGGCAGGAGGAAGAGAGGCTCAGGAGTGCCCATGAGGAAGTTGCAGAGGGTCAAGTGCCCTTCAGGATTCCATCAGCCCTCAGTAGAGGGGAGAAGCCTAGTGTCCAGGTACAATGGAGAAGCAGGATGCCTTCTAGAGTTGTCCAATGGGAAGGGCAGTGTGAGGACATCAGCTGCATGTCCCACTGTGACCTCAGGGGCAGCCAGCAGGCCTAGAAGGCAGATGCCTGTGTGCTTCCCACACTACCAAGCTAGGGGCAGGAGTGAGGGCTCTGTGCTCAGTTCGGAAGCCACTCATATTCTGGCCTCAGACAAGCGTGGTGACCTCGATGTGTCTAGAGAGGCAGCATTAAGAGGAGCTGGGGAGGGCTGGGACTCCTAAGCTGGGCTTCTGGGCTTCTCAAGCTCCATACCAGCCCTGTTCCTGATTGGCGTTTGGCGCGGGGGTGGAGGTGGGGAAGTGTTAGTGGAGTGCAGGGACAGGCCTTTTCCAGGGTGAGCCTACGCTTATGGGCTGAGCCCCTATAGAGTTCAGAATCTGGACCCTGGGCTTCAAGGTTCCTGACAGTCTGCTTTTTTTGTTTAAATTAAGGTAAAATTCGCATAACAAAATTCCCCATCAGCCATCACCATTTAATCCCAGAACATTTCCTCACCCCATAAAGGAACCCTGTACCCATTGGCACTCACTTCCCCACCCCGGCTCCAGCCCCTGCCACCCCAACTGCTGACTCTTTGGGTCTGCCTATTCTGGGCACTTCCTATGGGTGGAATCATATAGATTGTGTCAGCCACTTTTACGCTCCAGCTGTTGGTGTGACAACCAGTTCAGGGCAGGGGCAGTGTGGCTGTGTGTCCCCTCAGATGTGTCCCTGTCACTGTGAGGGATGCTGGGAACCTGCTGAATATGGTGGGTCAACCCTGGACCAATGGGAGACAAAGCTGGGTGGCGGGCGAACAGTGCTCCCTTCCCCCACATCCCAGGTGGCCGGTTCAGAGGCATGCCGCATGCGAGTACTCAGAGGGAGCCCTAGGGAAGGAACCTTGTTTGCTCCTAGCACGACCAACCTAATAAAGCAACTTTGGGTTGACTTTCCTCCCTGTCAGCCCTGGGCCCCTTTAGTTAAAACATTCAACCAAGCTCAGCAGACCTCCGGTCTGACCTCACTCCAGCTCTCCCTGTACCCAACACTCTAGACCAACACTCTCCAGTGGGCAGCTGCTAGCCACGTGTGGCTCTTTAAATACCAATTAATTAAAATTAAAAAGGTTACAAGTGCAGTGCTTTCATAGCACTGGTCACATTTCTTTTTTCTTTCTTTCTTTTTGACCCTGTCTAAAATAAAATAAAATAAAATAAAACAAAATATATGTACAATGTGATTACAACAATATTCTTTCTATCATCTATCTATCTATCTATCTATCAATCATCTATCTGACTTGAGAGTCTCATTGTGTCACCCAGGTTGAAGTGCAGTGGCACATTTATGGCTCACTGCAGCCTCAGACGCCTGGCTCCAGGTGATTTATCTGCTTTAACCTTCCAAGTAACTGGGACTATGGGCACATGCCACCATGCTCGGCTGTAGCAAGAGACAAGATCTTGCTATGTTGCCCAGTCTGATCTAGAACTCCTGGGCTCAAGCAATTTTCCCGCCTGGGTCTCCCAAAGTGCTGGGATTACCAGCACTGGCCACATTGCAAAGTGCCCAATGGCCCAGGTGGCAAGTGGTTCCCACAATGGACAGCGCTTGTACAGGACATTTGTGTCTTTGCACACGTTCTTTTGCGCCATGCAGCTCCTGCTACTCAGAGCTGTTCATTGTTCTGAATATGTTCACTATCCTTTTCCACACCCATGCCTTTGTTCATGGTCTTCCTCCCACCAGAGTTACCCATCCACTGACTGTTTCCTCTCTCCAAATCTCACCATCCCTCTGGAGGGGGTGGCGCTTCCTGGGCCCTGGCCAGCCTGGGTCCTGCTCCTTCTGTCGTCCCACAGTTGACTGTTGGTAGCCTCTGCTCCCTGCTGTGTGAGCAGCTGCACTGGGCTCTTCACTTCCAGCTGGGCTCAGGTCTGCACCACCTGGTTCATTCTGTGTGCCAGGCTGGGGGACAGAAGCCACCAGGGAGGTTCTTCTCATGGGGGTGACAAAAGTACAGAGGCTGTGAACAGGCACGTGGCATGTCTTTTTTTTTTTTTTTTTGAGTCAGAGTCTCACTCTGTTGCCCAGGCTGGAGTGCAGTGGCACCATGGCTCACCACAGTCTCTACTTCTTGGGCTCAGGTGATCCTCCCACCTCAGATTCCTGAGTACAGGTGAGTGCCAGCACAACCAGCTGTTTTTGATTTTTTTTTTTGTAGAGTTGAGATCTCACTATATTGCCCAGGCTGGTCTCAAACTCTTGTGCTCAAGCAATCTTTCCTTCTCAGCCTCCCAAAGTGCTGGGATTATGGGTGTGAGCCCCACCGCACCCACCAAGGCGTGTGCCACTTCTGCCCACATCCTATAGGCTGAAGCCCAAATTGACTGGGGATGGTGGGAGTTCATGCTGTCTTTAGTGGGAGGGGTTGCAAAGTTATGAGGTGGAGGGCTTGAATTCAGAGAGGGGCAAAGCATTGGAGCCCATAACTTAATCACCCCAATGAGAAAGTTTAGAATCACTCTCTCAACCCCTTTTTCCCTTCTCACCTCCTGATGCAGCTGTTGGTCCTCTGGCCTCCCAGAGGCTTACTCCACCCGATGCTTCTCTTAGACAGTGTTCCATGCTCCATGGTGGGCTCTTCCCCCCTTTCCCTCCATGCCACGCTTCTTGGGAGCATCCCCATCCCACCTCACTTTCCAGGAAGGGGTTGCCTGAAGGAGGAATCTATGAGAATTAACTCCATGAATCGATTTGAGGCTCCTGCAGGCAAAACCAGGACCGTTTACTCAGATCAGCGAGTCTTTAGTGGTGATATTGCAGCCAATGCAAGAGCTATTCTGGGGCTCCATTTATCCTCATCTGTGTGCTGATTAACAGGAGCCGGGGTTAAGAGTAATTTCCATGCAAGTCGTGACATATGGAGGGGGGGACCTCAAAAACCCAGAATTTATTTATAAAAAATTGTGTATTTATTCTTACATGTTTAGGCTTCAGTCACCTTCAAGATACTCTCCGTTTGATGGTATACAATGTATCAAGATGCTTTTTCCACTACTCAAAACAGCTTTGAGCTCATCCATTTTGATGCCTTTTAGTGCTTCAGCTGTTTTTTGTTTCACCTCTTCCTCATTGGCAAAACATTTCCCTTTGAGGACTTTTTTTCATCTGGGGAAACAAACAGAAAAGTCACTCAGGTAGAGATCAGATGGAAAGGGAGGGTGGGGCATGGGGGTCATGCCATTTTTGGTTAAAAACTGCTGGATACTCAGTGTGGTGAGGCAGGTGTGCTCATAAATCACCCATCATGAAATGGACAAACGCATTGAAAGAATCTCAACAACAACAAAAATTTCATTGAAGCTGAATGCAGCCTCTAACAACAACACTAGCTGGTACACTGATGCCGATGGTTTCCTAGAGGGGAAACCTGTACTACAAGGGGCCCACCCTCCAAAAAATAATTGTGGCTATTTTGGAGTCCCTTCTCATATGCCTGCTAGAAGGAGTCCTGTTAGGGATTTCCTGTAGGAGTCAGGAGACTGGAAGGGTGCCTGCTTTCTCATAGGTCACTTTAGGACAAGGTTCTCCCCATCGGTGGCCTTGGTTTTTTCATGTGCAGAGTAGGTGGTCAGGCTGATGGTTACTATGGCTCCCAATGACTCTGAGATGCTGCGATCCCAAGTCCTCACTCTGTCGCTGATTGAAGCAGCAGTTGGCCTTGGCAGCACGTGTCTTGCTTTCTGGTCACTGCCTCTACATAGAATTCCAACTTCTAACCCTTGTTCTCAGCCAAAGGAGCTGACTTCCAGACAAAGGGTCTCAGGGTCTACTTTTTCCAGAAGGTGTATCTGTAGAGATCTGAGTGTGAACTGGGCTATGTCTAGACGTCAGCCTCACCTGGAATCCCGCTGACCTTTGCTGGAGTGGAAGAAGGTCTTGCTAGAATATCAATGCCATGTCAAATTCAATCAAATCCCAACAGTCTTCCCAGGGCACAAGCAGGATGACCCCAGAGGTCCTGGGCTTTGGTAATGCAGAAGGCCCTGATATTGGCTCCTGGGGCTTATACCCACCTGTAAGACCCTCACCCAAGTATCAGGACAATGTGGCATTTAATTTTCTATAGACAAACCCTGAGGTTTTCTTCCCCAGGAATTAAATTGACTAGTATTTATCCAGAATGATTTGCTGTTGTTTGAGAAGCTCGTGTTTGGAGACAAGAATGTTTCTGAAAAAGTCCCAGAAATAACTGGAGAAAGCCATGTATTTGTTGGCTTGCCAATATGACAATGATAGAAGCAGGTGGAATGAGCCGTGGTTCCTAAGGAGATCACTGCCTGCAGGATCCCAGCTGGGCAGCACCTCCCCCAAAGCATTTGCCTGTGTCAAGGTATCTGTAAAAGGTCAGGAGCTGATGGAGAGGGAGGCTGGGAGAAGAGGTCTGGGGGGGTTGCTGAAGACTGCAGGTGCACTGGCCAGGCAGATGGATGCCAGAGAGGTGGTGGCTTTCAGACACAGACCTGGGTTGCCTCCTGGGTTGCACTCCAGACAGGTGAAAGCACTGCCCTCTGGATGTGGGAATGGGCGCTAGACGTTTGTGAAGTTTTGCTTTAACTCTCTTGGGGTCCAACCAGCACGTACAGGAGCCTACACTGTCCAGCTGGGAGAAAGGCCTGAGGATGAGATGTTACGTTGAAGGAGAAGCCAAGGAAGCAGAACTGAGGCCACACATGAGCCACCCCAGCTGAGGGCTTGGGCACATGAGTGAGGTCATCTTGGTCCTCCAGCCTCTGAAGTACTAAAGGGGAACACCCCCCTGATGAAGCACTACCAGTACTAGGGCTCTGGCAAATGAGTCAATCCCTCACCTGCAAACCGTGTCCTCCTCTCACATTTTATAGGCTTTATACCTGGAGCACCTGTTCTGTGTCAGGTACCAGGTGAGAATCTAGGAATCTTAGAGGAATACAACTCTTGAGGCTACCAAAGTCATGGTGAGAGTTAATTGTGGACAATACAATTAATGCAATGGTCATACTAACAGAGATTTTTCTAATATGCTGGTGTGTGTTCTTTCTTCCTCACTGTAATCTTAGAAGATAGGTACTATTCTCATTTATAGAGAAGAAAACTGAGTTTTGAAGAAGTTAAATAATTTGTATTAGGTTATAGCTAGTCAAGAGGGGTTCTGGAAGAATATGAGACCAGTGCAGTCCAACAGAAAAAAGTGAATCATGTGAGAAATTATATATTTTCTAGTAGCTACATTAGAAACAGTGAAAAGTACCTATACAATGATCACTTGTATGCCTAACCCTGAATTGTACCCATCTTTAAAATAAAAAAATAAATAAAATAATAATAATAATAATAATAATAATAATAAAGAAACAGTGAAAAGACTAGGGAAAGGGACAACCTATTCAATAAATAGTCCTGGGGAAGCCGGGCTCGGTGGCTCAGCCTGTAACCCCCGCCTTTGGGAGGCTGAGGTGAGTGGATTGCCTGAGCCTGCGGGTTTGAGACCCGCCTGGGCAAGCGAGACCTCGTCTCTACAATAAATCAAAAAATCAGCCGGGCATGGTAGCGCATGCTTGTAGTTCCAGCTACTTGGAAGGCTGAGGCAGAAGGATCGCCGGAGCCCAGCAGGTCGAGGCTGCGGTGGCCGGGAGCGGCCACTGCACTCCAGTCTGGGCGACAGAGTGAGACTCCAACTCAAACAAAAACAAAAACAAAAAATAGTCCTGGGGAAATTGGACAGCCATATGAAGAAGAATAAAACTGGACTCATGTCTCTCACCATATACAAAAATTAACTCAAGATGGATTAAAGACTTAAATGTTAAAATGGAAAACCTAAAAAACTACTAAAAGGAAACCTAGGGCAGATTCTTCTTGACATTGGCCTAGGCAAAGAACCTATGACTGAGTCCTCAAAAGGAAATGCAATAAAAACAGACAAGTGGGAGTTAATTAAATTTAAAAGCTTCTGCACAGCAAAAGAAATAATCAACAAATAGGCAACCTAAAGAATGGGAGAAAATATACACAAACAATGCATCTAACAATGGGTTAATATCCAGAATCTACAAGGAACTCAAACAACTCAACAAGAAAAATAAATAAATAACCCCATTAAAAAGTGAATAAAAGGACATGAACAGATCTTGTTCAAAAGAAGAGATACAAGTACCCAACAAACATTAAAAACAACACTGCTAATCAACAGAGAAATGCAAATTAAAACCACAATGAAACACCATCTTCCACCAGTCAGAATGTCTAATATTAAAAAGTCAAAAAACAACAGATGTTGATGAGGATGCAAAGAAAAGGGAATGCTCATACGTTGCTGGTGTGAATGCAAATTAGTACAACCTCTTTGGAAAATGGAATGGAGATCTCTCAAAGAACTAAAGATAGAACTACCCTTCAATCCAGCAATCCCACTACTGGGTATCTACCCAAAGGAAAATAAATCATTTTATAAAAAAGATACCGCATTTGTATGTTTATTGCAGCACTACTCACAATAGCAATCATGGAACTAACCTAAGTGTTCATCAGTAGATGACTGGATTAACATGTGTTAGATATACACCATGGAATACTACTCAGCCACAAAAAAGAATGAAATTATGTCTTTTGCAGCAACATGGATGAAATCATCCTAAGTGAAATGACTCAAAAACAGAAAGTCTAAAACTGTGTGAGCTCACTTTGTGAGAGCTAAACAATGGTTGCACTTGGATGTACAGAGTGGAATAACAAACATTGGATACAAACGGTGGGAAGGTTGAAGGGGGAGGGATGACACACTACCTATTGGGTACAATGTACAGTGTTCAGGTGATGGAGATGCTGAAAGCCCAGACTTACCACTATGCAATAGAAGCATGTAACACAACTGCACTTATACTCCGAATCTATAAAAATTAAAGTGAAAGCAAGTGAAATTATTTTCAACACAATATTTTATTTAACTCATTATATCCAAAAGATTGTAACATTGAACCAATATGAATATTGTTAATGAGCTATTTTGCATTTTTTTGCATGAAGTTGTTGAAATCTGGTGCATTTTACACTTAACACACCTCAACTGGGGCTAGTCTATTTCCAGCGTGCAACAGTCTCGCGTGGCATCTGTATTGGACAGTGCAGAGGTAGAGGCAAACGCAGGGATTTTATGGAAATGGGATAAGGGCATGTAACCAAGTCCCGGGGTCAGGGTATCAAGGATAGCTTCAAGGGCAAGGTGACACCTGAGCTTGACCTATAAACAGGAATGCCAGGCCTCCAGGTGTGAACACCAGGGGGCATCCGTCTCCATCCAATGCTTCCACTAACACCAGGGGTGGCCATGGGGGTTGCCCAGATGGGGGAGATAGAGAGGTGTACCTACGGCAGGAATGGTAGGGTGAAGGCACTGAAGCACACCCCCCCCCCCATCCCCGCAGCAATGCCACCTATTGAGAAAACTTCAAGAATTTGCCTAGGGGGTAGGGTGGCCAGGCTAGACAGGGAGGAGAGTGAGCCAGGTTGTGATAGGTCTCGAATGACACTCAAGGGGACTGAATTTCACCTTGATGCTGATGTGACATTGTGAGGTCATCAAGAACATACTCTTCAGTGGAGGACTAGGCCAAGGCAGGAGTGGGAGAGAAGTGTTTAAGCGCTGATCTAGTGCAGGAGATGGGAGTTGGGGAGGGGGGTGTCATGTAGCAGAGAGAGAGAGAGAGAGAGAGAGAGAGAGAAATCAAGGACTAGACACTGGGGAATGTATCAAATTTGGGAGTGAGGATGAGGGAAGATTCTCCCACCCTCATTTGGAAGACTGATGTTTCTGCAGAAATCCTCAGCCACCCTGGGGCAAAGAATATAGTCAGAAATGGAGCCAACAGCCTCTGTTTTGCAAGTAGACAGTGGCACTGATTCGAGGTCAAGCAGCAGCTAGAATCACCTTCAGGTCTCCCCATCCGTCGCCTGTGCTATCCTCAAACCACCTTCTCCTTAACATCCCCAGGCCCAGCACAGACCATCTGCCTCCCTCTGCCCTCTGATCTCCTTGTCATTCTAATGAACGTGGGCATTTCCATTTTTATTTCTCCCGATGGCTGCCTGTCCTGTTAGAAACACCTGTCTGTGGGCTCAGCAGAGCTGAGTGGTCTCCTGCAGATCGCCTGTGGTGAAAGACAGGGCAGTTCACAGAGCACAGGTCACAGCTTGGACACTGGCCCTTCAGCTGAAATTGCTTTCATTTCACAGCCATTGAGGACTCACCTACACCAGTGAACACCCCTTGCTGCTGAGGGGGCCTCCAGTCTCACATACTCCCAGGGCTGCCATTGCAGCTGCTCTGTGAACCATAATTTAAGTATTGGGGGGTCTGAGTGGGGGTCTTCATCTTAGCTGCTCACAAGGGAAGATTGTGAAGAGACTGTAGAACTCCTGCCTCCTGGGCTGCACTCCAGACAGGTGAAGGCACTGCCCACTGGATGTGAGGATGGGCGCTAGAGGCTTGTGAAGCTTTGCTTTCATTCTCTTAGGGTCCTACCACCATGTACAGGAGTCTACACTGTCCAGCTGGGAAGAAAGACCTGAGGATGAGACACTATGTTGAAGAAGAGGCCACAGGGAGCAGAACTGAGGCCACACATGAGCCACCCCAGCTGAGGGCTCGGGCACATGAGTGAGGTCATCTTGGTCCTTCAGCCTCTGCCATCTTCCCCAATCAACACTGCATGGAGCAGAGACAGGCTTTCCCTGTCAAGCCCCGCCTGAGTCCTGGCCTCATAGCATTGGGAGTTGTAGTGTTTAAGTCAAATGGTTATTTGTAAGCCCCAAGGCTTGGAGAAATTTCTTACACGGCAATAGCTGACTGATACAACTTAAAGGCCCTTAAGTGCCTGGAAAGTCAGCCTGGTGCTGGTTCCCATTTGTAAGCCCTGCACCTCAGTGGGAATTTGGAGAAGGTTGGAGAAAAACTAAATACCAGGGGAAGGCCAAAGTGAAAAGTGCAGTGCTGTCCAGGACAATTTAAGATGGAAAATAGCAATTCACTCTCTGTAAATATGTTCTGTAAAAACCAAAGCAAAACAGACAAGGCTCCCTTCCCCACCCAGACAAGCATCTGCCTTTTGTTGGCCTCGCTGACCCAGCCTGCTGTCCCTCCCTCCTGCTGGCTTCTCTGCCCAGGGCTCCAGCTTCCAGACATAGCCTGACTGCCCGGAGAGTGGTCAATGAGCGATAAATGGCTTCAGGGAACCCTGAGTGACATGCTCAGGGTCACGGCCCAGCTTTCTGTGACCACCTCCATGGTGATTCTGGGTCCTGTGGTTCTGTCACTCACCTGTCATTGCCAGGATGCCAGGATGAGGCTGCAAAGCTTCCTAAAGGTAAGAACATTGTTGATTGCACAAGGGAGCTGCGGGGAGAGGCTGGGGAGGAGCATCCTGGGTCCTCAGCCAGATTTTGCAAGTCCTAGGGGCCTTTGGGGGAAGCAACTCCTGGCCAGTCAGGCCTGACCCTTCTTTGGGACATGGGCACGATTTGGGGATGAGGGGACATGGAACTGGAGAGGTGTGGCCACAGCTGTCTTAGCTCCTCTCAGAGGGTCTTCTCAGGGCTCCTCTTTCAAGCTCCAGGCCTCCAGAACCATCTCTCCTTAGCCACAGAGAACCAATGCTCCGAGGGGTGGGCTTAGGGAATGGAGGTGTGAGACCTGCCCTGCCTTCCATCCACGCCTTTACATGAGTGGACACAGTGCTGCCATTTTCTTTTGTGCTTTTCCAGTGGGTTCACATCTCATTTAAAAAGAAGACCCAGAGAAAACATCAGCTGTCAGCACGCTCCCATGCTCAGTGCATGCCAGGCACTGGGCTGCTTTCAGAGTGTTGTGTGAAGTACCTCTTGGGGACCCTCAAGGTGGCCCGTGGGCTGGTGCTGGGCCACGAGCTCACTGCTACCAACTGGTGACAAGACGAGCATTTAGAAGCATTCATGGCACTTCAGCATGGTTGAAACATCCCATCCATGCCTGTGATTTTGGATTTTGCTAAAGCATTCATCCATGATGGGTTGGAAATACAATAAAATAAAAATGCTCCTCTGTGGTCCATCACCTCAAAGAAGCAGCACTGGACTAGGAACCATGTGCAGTGTGTGAAAACCTCAAGAGAGCCTCTCCCAGGAAGCTTCCACCAGTCACATGCCCCTAATTTTATACTCAGTGGAGCAGCGAGGGAGGAGCTATAGGTCCCTAATATTCCAGCCAAGTCCAGTGCCCAGTCGGCTCATCCTTCTCTGAGCTTCTGCTCTTTCAGTGGCTCCCACAGTGTAGTCTTTGGCCCAGTAGTGCCAGTCAGATACAGGAGCCTGTTAGTAATGTACATCCTTAGGTCCCTGCTCAGACCCACAGAATCAGCACTCTGGGGATGGACCCAGTCACCTGGGCCTTAATGAACCTACCAGAGAAGTCTGATGCTCATTTAAGTTTCAGAACCATTGTGCTCTTGTCTCTAAAACACTATTGCAGATGCTTTCATTCTCTGTTTCTTTTATGTTTATTTTTTTCTTATAGAGATGCAGAATTTTAATATATGCAAAGAGTTGAAGAGACTGTGGCACAATCAAATCTCACCTGGTATTGGTGAAAATATTAATGACCACAGTCACTTTTAAAAAATCGATTGGTGTTGCTTGGCAAAGTTTATCCTATTCACGTCCTAGGCCCACACTATACATAACAGGATTGTTTGTTATAACTGGAAATTGAGAAAAACCCGAATACTTATTATGGTTAGAAAGGATACATAATCACAGTATACACATTGTAAGGAACACGATACAACTATCGAAATTAGAATAAATGAATTATTCTGTTTCTTGAACTCCTGGCCTCTAGTGATCCTCCTATCTCAGCCTCCCAAAGTGCTGAGATCCCAGACGTGAGCCACCATACCCAGAGTATTCTCTGCTTCTTTTAAACAGGTTACTTTTCTGTACAACAATGCTCTGAGCTCCTTGGGCGTAGGGGCCCAGAAATGGGCCTCCTTCTGCATCATCCACAGCTCCTAACCTACCCTGAGACAGGGGCTGGATAAACCAACTACTGATATATACTGCCTCTTGACATTTCATCACAAGTACCGTGCCCATTATATAGCTGTGCAAACCAATGAGCAGAAGGAACATGATAAAACTGATTTTAGGACCAGACAGCGGAAGAATTGGGATGAAAATTCTCCTCCTCTCCTATTCCCCTGGAGAATTCATTCACTTCTGGTCTCTCTTCACTAATTCCACCTCTGCCCACCCTCCCCCCACCCCCAATTCTTTCCCAAACCTGGAGCTTGCTGGTTTGGGCCTTTCACGAGGCCTGCCAAGTCTTTTAATTTTAAAAATAAAAATGTAAGGGGTTACCAAAAGGAAGTGATTAGCTCTGTCTGGCAATTTGGACAATACAGAGAAAGCTGACATCTGTGAACATCATTGCCCACTGCAGACAAAACAAAGGCATGAAAAGACACTCCAGGCATCTGTCCTAGCAGGATCCACTAGAGGTCACTGGGTGACATCGGGCACAGTCCCCTCTGAGGGTTTAAGGCGTGAGACCCACCCTGTCCCTACAGCACCAGGATCCTGATGCTGTGCTGGGAGGCGGTCCCCTCCGTTACTGCTCTGTCCCAATGCTGGCCTGTTGGGGTGAAGACAGGAGGGCAGGCACCAAAGGACAAGTTGCAATAACTCGTTAAGTCAGGAGGTGGCGCGGAAGAGACTCGGGGAAACAGTTGGTTTCAGACGTGACCACGCTGAGGACCCCGACAGTATGCTGGGGCCTGACCCCACGTTCTTGCCTTCCTTTCCTCTGTGGCCTTGGGCCTGGGCGTGCCACTGCTGTTCCTAAAGCTAGGGCACCCCTTGTGCCCCAAACCCCCTCGTTCTGACCCTGGAGAGCCAGCAGCCTCCTGAGCTGGCAGGACCTGGCAGATCACATGACAAACCCAGGTCTCTGGCAGGGTAGCTCTTCCTCCGCCCACTCCCCTTCTATTAAAACCTGATGCTCCAAAGTGGCTCCAAATAAATCTTTTTGAGGGGGCCACACCTAAAAGCAAGCATCCTGCATACTCCTTTTCTGCCCCGCTTTCTCCCCCTGCTCTGGGTATTATGGGGGAAAACACAGGAGCATTGCAGGGAGCATCTGATTTGTTTTTTTGTTGTTGTTGTTGTTGTTTTTGAGTCAGGGTCTCACTGTTGCACAAGCTGGAGTTCAGTGGCACGATCACAGCTCATCCAGCCTCGAACTCCTGGGCTCAGGCAATCCTTCCCCCTCAGCTTCCCCAGTAGCTGGGACTGCAGGTGCACACGACCATACCTGGCTAATTGTTTGATTTTTGTAGAGGTGAGGGCTTGTTATATTGCCTAGGCTAGTCCTGAACTCCTGAACTTAAATCCTTCCGCCTTGGCCTCCTGAAGTGCTGGGATTACTGGTGTGAGCCACTGCACCTGGCTGCATTTCTGATTTGAAAGAGCAAGTCACCTCTTTGCTTGACACCCTACCCTTAGAATAAAGGGCAGCCCCAGTGTTGGTGCCCAGCTCCCTCCGACCCTCACCTCCCCATCCTGCTCCTGCTGAGGTGCTCTGTCCCCTGCTGGTGGCGGTTTCTCTAACACACCAAGCTCCTTCCCACCTTGGGGCTATTCCTTCTGCCTCAATGTTCTTCAGCACAAGATTCTTTGTCATGGATTCTCTGTCCCATTCAGGTCTGAGCTCAAATGTCATCTTCCCAGGGAGGGTCCTTGTACCACATATAATGTCACCTGCTTGAGTCTGGCCGTGTCCTTCCTGGGTCCCGGTGACCTCACCGTTGGTCAGCACCCTGTGAACATGGGTGGAACCAATGATGTCTGGAGACAAGTTGAAAGGCTCAACCCTGACCAGGGCAGGCACGATGCCCTTCGTTGTCCACCATCCTTTCACCCCTGTCTGGTGTGTGCTCTGTGGGTAGCTGAGCATTAGCTTCTGAGAGGTCTCTCCACGCCCCAAGTGGAGACTTTTTTCTGCCTTGACCCTCAGACTGGTTTCACGCAATCAACACACCATCCTGCATATGGAATTCCTCAGAAAACCACCAAACTGCAAGTTGGAGACAGCAAGACAAACCCCGATCTTGCTGTGATGAGCAACGCGGCTTTAGAAAAGGCACTCGGTGTCGACTTCATCACGTCTATAAGCTGGTGTCCTGGCTTCCTGTGGCTGCGGGAACAGATCCCCACATACCCTGTGGCTTTGATCAAACTTATTCCCTGACCATTCTGGAGTCCAGAATCCAAAAGCAGACTCCAAAAGCTGAGGTTCAGGAAAAACCACACTCCCTCCAAGGCTCTAGAAGAGTCCGTTCTTTGCATCTTTTCAGCTCCTGGCGGCTGCTGGGGTTCCTTGCCTTGGGATTGTGTCAGTCCAGTCCCTGCCTTCGTCTACACACCACCTTCCCCTATATGTGTCTGTTTCAAAACTCCCTCTTCCCATCTTATGTGGACATGTGTGATTATACTTAGGATCCAGCAGGATAATCCAGAAGGAGCAACTCTTCTCAAGATCCTGAACTTAGTCACACTGTTTGCCAAATAAGGGAATGTCCACAAACTCCAAGAATTAGAAGACAGACCATTTCTTCCACGGTCCACCATTCCCAACCTTTGGTTCACTACAGATGGGAATTGTAATATCTGCCTTGCTCACAGCAAAAACTGTGGACAAGATCCAAGGAGATTTGCGTGAGATGCCATGTTGAAATTGAACAAGTCCCTTTCAGTCTTTGTTGTTGACTTCTAGAAGAACATAAGAGGCAACATAAAAGTGAATTTCCGTACTGTCTACCAGGTTGCTTGTGTGTGTGCCACCAGTGAAATATGGAATGGCACGAGGGAAATTTGTCCCCTGCATGTGACTGGCCCAGCAGCTTCTGTTGGTGTCACGGCCACACTCTCACGGCTGCTGCTTGAACTTAGGGGAATTTTGCTGAGAAGTCAGATAGACATGACTGAAGTAACCCAAGGATTGTAGCTCTCTCACAGTTTTGCAAGCTCAGCAAAGATAAGCAAATTTGCTTTGCATGCAGAATGTCATTCCCTCTCTAGAGGGCAGCTCACAGGATCACTCCATCGGGAGAGTCCAGCATCCAAGTTAACAGCACACGGCATGCAGGGAGAAGGCTGTGGAAGGGAGGTCAGCAGAGAGAACACACTACTGAAAATTACTGTGGGTGCTCTTCATGGCTCCCATTGGAATCACCTGGGGAGCTTTAAAGCCCTCAGAACTGGGCCCCGCTACCAGAGCTTCTGATGTAATTGGTCTGGGTGTGGCCTATACATGGAAGGGATTTTAAAGCTGCTCAAGTAATTCTTGTATGTAGGTCATGTTCAGGATCTCTGTGCTAGGCTCTGGTTAGAACAGATTATAACTTGTTCTAGGTGTGATGGTTTCAGGTTTGAGGGTTCAGCCAGATCAATGGATGGAAACAGGGCCTCATGGAAACCCAGTCTTGGCAAATTGGAAGATTCCCTGGGAGTTCTGAAAATAAAGACAGATATAGGTATAGATAAATATAGATGATATAGACACAGATACAAATGATATAGATAGATACAGATGAAATAGATATAGTAGGTATAAATTATACAGATATAGATGATATATAAAAGATATACAGATGATATAATATAGATGTAGATATAGCTAGATATAGATGGTATTGATTTAGATGGATATAAATGACAGATGTAGATAATATAGATGATATCGATATAGATATACAGAGATAAAGATGATATAAATATAGATATAGCTAGATACAGATGATACCAATATTGATACACACTCAGCATTCTCCAGGCAACTTATATACAGACAAGAGATCCCAGTTTTCCAGCATTCCCTGGATTTGGGGAGCCGATAACATGACCCCAGGGACAGTCTTGGGTTTGAGCAGGCTTTGCCCCACCCCCTGCTCAGGTGGTGGCAAGTCTCACCCGCCTCAGGGACAAGTGTTTCTCAGACTTTCAGGTGCATAGACTCACTTGGGAATGCTGATCAAGTGTGAATTCGGACTTACCAGTTCTGGAGTGGAGCCTGAGACTCTGTTTCTCACCAAGCTCCCAGTGCTGTTGCTGGTTCCCAAGTCCCATTTTAAGCAGGACGTGCCCAAATGTGAATTGCATGAGCCTTAGGTGCCATGAGCAATGGACCCCAAAGCTGGGATTCCATGGCTTCCAGAGGTGTCAGTGGTACCCAGAATCCCACTTTCTAATCAGTTCCCTAATCTTTCAGTGCCTGGTGCTATTCCCTGTTTTTCTACAAGTGGTATTTTGACTCCCAGGAGCCATGGGCCACCACCCCAGCTTCACATTAGAATCACCAAAGGAGCTTTACAAAATTCTGACGCCCAGACCCAAACCCTATAGAGTCTGATTTAATTGTCTAGGGTGTTTGTTACCTGGGTATTGGGATTGTTAAAGACTCCAGGTGATTCTAATAGAAACCAAGGCTGGCTTCAAGCTGCAGTTCTCAAAGTGTGCCTCAGACTAGCATCAGCACTCTCTTTAAAAACTTAGAAATGTAGATTTTCAGGACCTACCCAGGCTTACTGAATCTGGAACTCTGGGGCAAGCCCAGCAGTCTGTGGGCTAACAAGTGCTCTGGGAGTTCTGATGCATCCTAAGTTTGAGAACTGGTTTTCCAGGACGTTAAGGTGGCATAAAGCTTATTCATAACCCTCTGACTATCCCTAAGAGTACATAGGAGGTGGGGAACAGCTGTGGTCTTTTGGGGAGCCCCAAGTAAAACCAGGCACTCTTAAAGGGGCCCCTAGGACCTTGCAATGCTGAGAGCCTCGCAGTGACTCAGAACCCTTCTCCAGCCCCACACGTAGATCTGGCTGCTCTGGCGGCCTCCATGGGCCTCCTTCCAGCCCCGATGCACCAGCTATTTAAAGTCTCAGCTGAATCATATTTTCCATCACATGGCACAGACTTGACTTTGGAGTCCTCTGGAGCTGCCAATGGTCACGTTTCTCAGTTTATCTATGACTGTCTGGGTCCCAAGTGCCTGGGAGAGATCTCTCATCTCTCTGTTTCCCCTCCTAAGTGAGGCCTAATGGGGTGGATGGAAAGAGGGAGGGGAAATAGCCTTGAATGTCCCCTTGCAGTGAAGCCTCCTGGGGCACATGTAACCCTCATCATCCCTCATTTCATGTGAGAGTGTGGCTGCCAGAGAGTGGCTGCCAGAGAGGGCAAACAGTGGCCCGAAGTCACGCAGCTTGCCCGTGACCTCCTCCCTGGGTCTCAAGTACAAATCTCCAGGCAGAGCAGGCTCATTGTCGTGTTGTCCGCCCCCCACACTGCATGTGAGGGGAGGCCGCTTGACACCCTCCACACTCCTCCCACCCATACTATCTGTCTGCCACCCTCAGGGTTTGATTCCAGATTCCAGGAGCAATGTTAGCGAAATGCCTCTTGAGACGTGGGAGCCATGGTACCCAGCAGCATCTGCCTGAGCAGTGGTTGGCAGATGGCCCCTCCTCGGGTCCAGGCCAGGATCAGCCCCTGCCATGGGCTTTCCCAAGAAGATGGCAGTGCTTTTCAGCCACCCCCAGAGAGGGACCATTCGCTTGCACGATCACTGTCCTTGGCCGCACCTGGGACCCTGGCTCTGAGGTGTTATGGCACACAGTTCCAGCACCTGTGGATGGAATTGGGTCGAGGGGGGAGTTGAGCACCATCCACTCCCTCCACTGCCATTTTTATAAGATCCCCAGGGAGAAGGAAGGGGAGGAGAAAAATCCAGATTAAATCTGAAATGACTCAGTTGGTCCTGGGAAGAATGGGGGTACAAAATAGGGATTATGGTGTGACATTGGTGCCTCCTGCGTTTTGGACTCGAATAAACTCATCACTTCCCTTGGCATTCCTGCTTCCAAAGTTTTCTGCAAACACCATCCCAAGGCCAGAGCACATTTGGAAGGTGAGAGGTTGTGCCAGAAGCACACTAATGCATATACAAATTAAGAGGCAGGGTCAATGATGATGGGCAGGATTAGTCCTGGAAGAGAAAAGCATTAAATGAAGAAGACACTAGGGATGGGGGGGGGGGGGATTATCCTGAAAGCATATCTCCAGTGCTGTTTCTAATTGTGCTCGGTTTCTCTGTCACACAATGTCCTGAAAATGTTTCTTGTCATAGTTCTATAGAGCATAAAACAGGCGTTGAGACAGCTCTGGAGCAAGCCATATTGGCTAATTCCTCTAATATGTTTTTAAGTCCACAGACACTGCCTTGGGAAGCTTCCAGCAGGTGACAGACTTGATATCAAACATAAGCCTGTCAAAATCCTGCATTTACAATGTTTAGAATATCATGTTTCCAAGTGCAACTTTCCTTTTGCAGAGGAGGGAGTTGGCTGTTTTTCTGGGCTGGGTTTGGCCCTTTTAGGATCATGCATTTCAGTTTACAGGTTCCCCCTGCCCATGTGACGTCTTCATTACTTCCCTCCTGGGATGGGGGGACCCCTTGTTGTGCTCTGGGGTCCTTCTGGGACCTCACCCTGCCTCATCATGCTGGGAGAGGCTTGGAAAGCTTAGGTCAGTTCAAGAGCTCTGGTTTTTGAAGTCAGATAAAGAAATTTGGGTTCAAAACCTGGGCATGATGGCTCCTGTCTTAATCTCAGCACTTTGGGAGACTGAAGCAGCAGGATTGCTTAAGGCCAGGAGTTCAAAACCAGCCTAGGCAACATAGTGAGACCTTGCCTGTACACAAAAATTTAAAGAATTAGCCAGGCATGGGGGTGCACGCTTGTAGTCCCAGCTACTCAGGAGGCTGAGGCAGAAGAACTGCCTGAGTCCAGGAGGATAAGGCTACGGTGAGCTGTGATTGTGCCACTGCACTCCAGCCTGGGCAACAAGTGAGAACCCAACTTAAAAAAATAGACATCTGTGTTCAAATCCCTGTATATATGACCTGGTGCCAGTTCTTCAAATGTACTTGGTTCCTTCCTGGGTGAAATGGGGGCGCCCGTGACTCCTGACGTGTCGCTGAATTTTGAGCTGCACTGCCCCATGGCACACTTTCAGGGCTCCACTCACATCGACCTTTACATCAGCACCCATCTTCTGTTGATTGGGAAAATGGTGTGACTGATGGTGGCTGGATATTCTTACTTGCTTGGGGTCAGCTGGCTGTGCGCTGGTCTGGCATGGCTTTGGATATAATTCTCTGCATTGTCTCTCATCCTACAAAAAGCTATTTTGGGTTTGTTATCATGGCAGAGACAGAGGTTCAAGAAAGAGTGAATGCTGCAAGGCCTCTTGAGGCCTAATTTCAGAGCTGACAGCCCATTGTTTCTGCCACATTCAATTGGCTGAAGCAAGTCACACAGCCAGCCTGCATTCAAGAGGTGAAGATACAGACTCTATCTCTTGATGGGAAGAGCAGCAAAGTCACATTGAAAATAGATGGAATGCAGAGGATTTTAAGGGCAGTGAAGCTACTCTGTATGATTCTATATTGGCGGATACATTCTACATAGAATGTACAACTCCAAGAGTAAACCCTAGTGTAAAGTATGGACTTTGAGTGACAATGATGTGTCAGTGTAGGTGTATTGATTTTAACAAATGTACCACCCTGGTGAGAATGTTGATAGTGAGGGAGAATGTAAGTGGGTTGGGACAGGAATGTGAGAACACTCTGTCCTTTCCACTCGACTTTCTGTGAAACTAAAAGTACTCTAAAAGTAAGGTCTACCAAAACCTCCCCAAACAAAGGATAGGGATATGGGGATCCCTTTATTGAAACGGTTGATACAATCAAAAGACCACACCATGTATGGTGTCAGCTGTCAAAGTCTCTGTTCTGGTAGACCCTATGTCTCCTTTCAGCAGTTTCCCCCCCAATCACTCACTCACTTGGGTTCTTAGGGTCAGGCTGGCCCTAGTGGAAGGAACTCTTATGGGAGAGGAGTGTCTGGGGTAACAGTGATTCAGGTGCTCTTGTATTCATTTACAAGGGGGGACCTCCCCAAAACCCCAGAATTTATTTATAAAAAATTATATATTTTTGCATGTTTAAACTTAAGTCACCTTCAAAGTCCTCTCCATTTGATGCAATACACCTATCAAGACACATTTTCCACTGCTCAAGCAGTTTTTGAACTCGTCCACTTTGAGGTCTTTTAGTGCTTTTGCCGTTTTTGTTTCACCTCTTCCATATTGGCAAAACGTTTCCCTCTGAGGACTTTTTTTAATCTGGAGAAACAACAATGACAAAATAGTCGTGAGATCAGGTGAATAGGGAGGGTGGAGCATAGGGGTCATGCCATTTTTGGTAAAAAACTGTTGAACACTCAGTGCAACATGGGCAGGTGCGAGGTCATGGTAGAAGAAACAGTCACCTGTTTGCTACAACTCAGGACATTTCTTCCACAAATCATGATGCACAGCAACTCTAGCTGGTACACTAATGGGTTTCTAGAGCACTCACCGAGCAGGGGAAACCTGTACTTCAAGAGGCCTGTCCTCTAAAAGATAATTCTGGGTTTTTTTGGGTCCCCTCTTATACTTTCTTCTCTCTCTCTCTTTGTATGCTACACATACAGGGTACCAGAGGGAGCCTTCCTTCCTGTTCTCTGCCTGTCACACTGCAGGTGCCAGAGAAAGGACCATAAACACAGGGTCCAGGAGACTCTCCCACCCTGTCAACCAAGTAGAATTCTGCTACACTGCAGATATAACCATGGCCACCACCCTTCCTTCCACTTCCAATTGGCTGGAGCAGTCACATGACCTCACTGAAAACCCCACAGTTGTTTACCCCCCCCCCCGCCCCCGGTCTATCACCAAGCCTGCCATGCAGTCACTTGGCATCACCTTTTATATCTTCTATTATAAACTTGTGTGATCTGTGCAAATTCTACCTGCAAGTTTCCCTTGCTTTCTTGAGTTGTGTGAATTCTCTTTCCATCCCCTTTCCTCTGAGGTCTTGTGTGTGTGTGTGTGTGTGTGTGTGTGTGTGTGTGTGTGTGTGTGTGTACGTTTGTTTGCTATAATGTACTGATTTAAAAATTGTTTGGCTTTAATTTTTAAGTGAACACTCAGTAATATTGACTTTTTGGCATATAAATCTGTGAATGCCAACAGCTGTACAGATGCAAGTAACTACCACCACAATCAGGATAGAAAACTTTTCCGTCAACCCCCAGAAACTCCCTTATGATACCTTTTTGAAGTTTTGTCCTCCCTCTTCCTCTAACCCTTGGCAACCACTGATCTGTTCTTCATCACTAGTTTTGAATTTTGGGGAATGTCAAATAAATGAAATCATAGATTGTTTAAGCTTTGGAGACTGGCTTCTTTCACTCAGCATAATGGTTTTGAAGTTCATCCAAGTTGCTGCTGGTATCAAAAGTTCACTTTTTTTTCCTCCTGATGAGTAGTGTACCAGTTTGTTTATCCATTCACATTGAATTAACTTGCTTTCAGTTTGGGGATTAAGAATAGACCTTCTGCAAACATCTGAGTATAGGTTTTTGTGTGAATGTAAGTTTTTCATTTCTCTGTGGTAAATAGCTAGAGACGGAATTGCTGGACATAGGGCAAGTACAATTTCATAAGAAACTGCCCAACTGTTTTCCAGAGTGATGGAACCATTTTTTACTCCTTCCTGTAATGGTGTTCCCACATCTTTACCAGCACTTGATGTTATCAAGAAACTTAAAGAAAAATAACAGCTTTATTGAGATATAATTTACATGCCATACTATTCACTCATTTAAAGTACACAAATCCAGTGCTTTTTAGCATATTCACAGGTATTTGTAACAACCACCATAGTCAAGTTTAGAATATTTCATCACCTGAAAAAGAAATCCTGTTCCTTTCAGCTACCTATCCCCACCCAGGCAGCCACCAATTTACTTTGTGTCTCTATAGATTTGCCTTTTGTAGACTTTTTATAGAAATGAAATCAAATATGATCTTTTCTTTCACTGAGCATGATGTTTTCAAGGTTCATCCAGGTTTTGTAGTACATATTGCTACCTCATTCCTTTTTGTGGCTAAGTTATATTTTGTTGTATGGGTATACAGTAGTCCTTCCTTATCCTTGGTTTCACTTTCTGCCATTTCAGTTACCTGTGGTCAACCTCAATCTGAAAATTGTAAATGGAAAATTCCGGAAATAAATAATCCCTACGTTTTAAAGTGTGTGCTGTTCTGAGTACTGTGATGAAATCTCTCACAATCCTGCTCCATCACACTTGGGACGTTAATCATCCCTTTATCAGTAGCTGTCTTGTTTGTCAGGTCAACTGTCATGGTATCACAGGGCTTGTGTTCCGGTCACCCTTATCTTACTTAATAACAGCCCCAAAGAGAAAGAGTAGTCATGTTGGCAATTCGGATATGCCAAAGAGAAACCACAATGGGCATCCTTAAAGTGAAAAGGTGAGAGTTATTGTCTTGGTGAGGAAAGAGAACAAAAAACCATATGCTGAGGTTGCTAAGGTCTATGATAAGCATGGCTCTTCTATCCAAGAAGTTACAATAAAGGAAACAGAAATTCACGTTTCCTGTCATATCTCAAACTGCAAAAGATATAAGTGCTTAGTTCAGATGGAAAAGACACAACATTTGTGGGTGGAAGACATGAACAGAAATGTGTTCCAATGGGCGGAAACATGTTGCACCTGAAAGCACTGAATCTACACAAAGACTTCAGCAAGGAATCCCCTGAAACCAGTGACACCAAGTCATTTACTGCAAGTGAGGGAGGGTAGATTCAGATAGTGTAGTGTAGACACAGATTCAGGAATGTAGAAGGTCAAATGGGCATAACGCTAAGTCACAATGCCTATGTCATTCACCTCACTTCCTCTCTTCACGTAGGCACGGTGTCATCTCACATCAACACAAGAGGGGTAAGCCCAGTATAACAGGATATTGAGAGAGGGAGGGAGGGAGAGAAAACATTCATATAACTTTTTTACAATATGTTGTTATAATTGTTCTGTTTTATTATTACTTACTGTCAATCTCTTACAATCTCTTATTGTGCCTAATTCATAAATTAAACTTCATCATAGGTGTGTATATAGAAAAATACAGTATCTATAGGGTTCAATACCATTCTTGGTTTCAGGCATACACTGGGGATCTTGGGACATGTCCCATGAGGATGAGAAGGAACTACTGTACCAAAATGTATTTATCCATTCATTGGCTGATGGATATTTGGTTTGTATCCATTTTCTGGCAATTGTGACTAATACTGTTGTGAATATGAGTGTTTGCCTTCCTTTTGGATATATACCTAGGAGTGAGGTTGCTAGGTCATATGATAACTACATTTTTAAACTTTTGAGAAATTGTCAGACTGTTTTTCAAACTGTCCACACCATTTTACATTCCTACCAACAGAGCGTGAGGGTTTCTGTTCTCTGTATTCTTGTCAACACTTGTTATTGTCTTACTTTTTTATTATAGCCATTCTAACAGATTGAGAAGAGTTATCTCATTGCGGTTTTGATTTGCATTTCCCTAATGACTAATGATGTTGAACATATTTTCATGTGCCTGTGTTCATTTTGTATATCTTTAGAGAAATGTTTAAGTCATTTCTTTATTTTAAAATTTGATTTTTATCTTTTTATTGTTGAGTTTAAGAAATCTTTATACATTCTGGATACAAGTCCCTTGTCATATATAATTTACAAATATTTTCTCTCATTCTCTGGATTGCCATTTTACTATCTTGAAGTGCTTTTTGATGCGCACAAGTCTTTAATTTTGATGAAGTCCAATGATCTCTTTTTTATTTTGTTGCTGTGTTTTTGGCATAAGATTTAAGAATCCACTGCCAAATCCAAGGTCATGCAGATTTGCCTCCACATTTTTTCCAAGAGTTTTATACTCTTATCTCTTAAATGTAGGTCTTTGATCCATTTTTAGTTAAGTGCCCAACTCCATTCTTTCACATGTGGATATTCAGTTATCCAAGAACCATTTGTTAAAGACTGTTTTTTTTCCCTCACTGAATGGTCATGGCTTCTTTGTCAAAAGTCAGTTGGCTATCAATACAAGGGTTCATTTCTGAGCTTACCGTTTTATTTTATTTATCAATATACAAGGGGGACCCCCCCCAGAACCTGGGATTATCTTTTGGAGGGTGAGCCCCTTGTAGTACAGGCTTCCCCTGCTAGGTAAGTGTTCTAGGAACCCATCGGCATCCGTGTACCAGCTAGCGTTGTTGTTAGAGGCTGCGTTCAGCTTAAGTGAATTTTCTTGTGGCAAACAGGTGACTGGTTATTCCACCATGGCGGTGCGCCTGCCCACACCACCCTGGGCTCAGGTATACCTCCATCTTCCAAAATACTGTGATTACAGGTGTGAGTCACTGCACCCAGCTCCAATCCAGGTTTTGAGCTGCACTGAGTTCAGGCCAGGGAATACAGTAAGTCCTCATTGAATATTGTGGATAGATTCTTGGAAATTGCAACTTGAAGCAAAATGACATAAAACCAGTTTTGCCATAGGCTAACAGATATAAACAAGAGTTGATTTCCTAAGGTATATTTCTTGGCACAAAAAAATCACCAAACTTCTAAATAAAGACCCAAAACACTTCTAATGTTAAACATCAAAACAAATGATAGCCATACATACATTTAAGTGAGTGGGTTAAATCAGTGTTTGCAAAGTGAAAATTGTAAGAAGCACCTCTCACCATCACACAATTTTTTTTCCCTCTTTTCATCACACCATTTAAAACCAAAAAGGAACAAACATGGAAGGCTGGCTGAGCATTTTCCTTCCACATTGTTTATTGCTGTATTTGTGTGATTATCATAGGCTTTGTGAATTACTATTTTACAATAATTTGTATTCATTCATTGATTTATTTTTCAACCCGCATATTCCAGTTCAGGGTAGCTGGTGACTAAAGCCTATGCTAGCAACTCAGGGCACAAGGCAGGAACCAACTCTGGACAGGGCACCCTCCCATCCCAGGGCACACTCACACCTACGCTTACACTCACTCAGACTAGGAACTTGTAAATGTGTCAATTCACTGGCTGTGCTTGGCTTTGGGAAGCGAGAGGGACCTGAAGCACCCAGAGAAAACTCATGACCCATGCAGACAGGGAAGAAAGTACAGACTCCACACAGATGCTGGCCCTGGCCGGGACTCTTTATTTTCTCTCGTCAACACTATACAAAATGACGTTGAACAAAGCATTGTTCAAGGACCTGTTTTACCGGGGAAAAATAAAATGGCACTGCCAGTTCAATGGCACTTGAATTCTTGTCTCCTCCCTTTATTTCCCTGCTGTTTACTTTTTGGAGTCCTCAAATAGCTGCTCAGTGAAGTCTTTACAGGTTTTAGCTGCATTTAGAAGCAACAGGCTGGAGTGTACTTACCCTGTCTAACCCCAAATTGGAATCTTTCCTGTGCCCTTTTATATCGTTTAGGGGTCAATTTCATACCTCCCTTGTCTCTGGAAAGTACACTTGACCTCTTCCCCCATGTTGTTCTTTTATCTAGTCTTAAAGCATCCTTCTGAAAACTATTACATTCTAGTAAAAATCTGTGACATGCAGATACTTGAGTATCTGTAATACTCAACTGAAAGTATAGTCAGCTATACAAGCCCTTCTGCTGAGGATGGAACAAAAAATCAAAACCCCTTTGTCCTATGACTATTTGTCAGGCAAGATCCTAAACCAAACATATATTGAGTAAGAATCAGAATGATATAATTGGCATGATACTAGAGTAAGAACCCTTGTTGACCACTGGACATTTTCTCTCTTTTTATAGATTGTCTCTCTTTTCATAGATACTAGGAACAGGATAAGGATGATGCTAAAAATAAAAATTATAATATTCTGCTCAGTCATAATGGTAGGAGAGAAATATCCAACCAACATTTGCTAAATTAATAACTGCACATTAGTGCAGCCTTCTTGGAAAGGAATTTGGAAAAAAAACCCCAAGAAATAGTAAAGCATTCATACGTACTTGGGAATTTATGCTAAGGAAATAACTCTAAAAATGAAGTCATGTACTCAAATGGTACTTATTCAAGAATTATCTCTAATAGCCAGGCATTGGCTGTAACTGCAATGTCACCACAATGAAGAATAGTTCATTAAATATGGTATATAAATATTATGTTAGGAAGTATAGTAATTTAAAATGAATATTTGGAATATAGTTAGGTGCAAACAAAAATGTTTACAGTATAGTGATGAATCAATTAACTATTGCTGTGTAATTTTAACATTTAACTAGACAGGAATAAAAAGCTATGGATGCTACCCCAATGAAAGGGATAGGAAAGGAGGTTTTAACAGAATATTATTGAAACCTATCATTATAGCTTTATGTTTATGTTTGCACTCCATTCAGCACGTTAAAAAACTCCACTGGTAACATATATTTATCTTTTAAATTACCACATTATTCAACCTCATTACTTTTTAGTAGTTTTTTAGCAGAGTTTTTTGAGTTTTCTAAGTATGCAAGCATATAATCTTCAAGTGAAATTAATTTTGATTTTTTTAATCTTTAATGTTAGTCTTATTTTGTCATACAGTATTAAGAAAAGCCTTGAAAATAATACTGGATAACAGATAGTGATATAATAAAATTCTTTCTGATTTCAGAATCTTTAACATAATTTATTATGCAAACAATGCCAAGAAGAAAAATATGATTATAGCAAATCACGTTTAGCAAATGCTAAAAAGATATTTTATAAAAGTTTATATTCAATCTTTATAGAATTTCTAAGCCCAAGTGGAATAGGAAGGTACAAAAAATGAAATAAAAGCTATCCAATGACACAAACAAATGGAAAAATATCCCATACTCATGGATAGGAAGAATCAACACTGTTAAGATGTCCATCCTACCAAAGGCAATCTACAAATTCAATGCAATATCCATTAAGTTATCAACATCATTCTTCTCAGACCTGGAAATGACAATACAGAAATTCATATGGAACCATAAACAACCACGAATAGCCAAAACAATCCTTAGCAAAAGAAACAAAGCAGGAAGTATCATACTTCCAGACTTCAAACTTTACTATAAGGCTACAGTAATCAAAACAGCCTGGTATTGGTACAAGAACAGTCACATAGACTAATGGAACAGGATAGAGATTCCGGAAGCAAAGCCTCAACTCCTCAACCAACTCATCTTTGACAAAGCCTCCAACAACAATCATTGGGGAGAGGAGAACCTATTCAGTAAATGATGCTGTGAAAACTGGCTTTGACCACATGCAGAAGATTGAAACAGGACCCCTATCTATCACCATACACAAAAATTAACTCTAAATGAATCAAAGACCTAAACGTAAAACCTCAAGCTATAAGAATCTTAGGAAATGCAGGAGACATCCTTATGGAAATTGGAACTGGAAACCAATTTCTATTCAGAACCCTAAAAGCCAATACCTTAAGAAATAAAATAGACAAGTGAGACCTCATCAAAATAACAAGCTTCTGCAAAGCAAAAGAAACCATCAAGAGAGCAGGGACAGTCCACAGAATGGGAAAAAATATTTGCCAACTGTATATCTGACAAAGGCCTAACAACTAAGATCTACAAGGAACTCAAATGCGCCAAAAGGAAAAAAAGCAAACAGCCCCATTAAAAAGTAAGCAAAAGACATGAATAGACACTTCTCAAAAGAAAATATACAGGGAGCCAACAGACACATGAAAAAGTACTCAGCCTCAATCTTGAAAATCTTAACAGCTTTTAAACAAGGGGTCTTACATTTCCATTTTGCCTTGAGCCCTTCACCTTATATCTCCTGTTTATAGGTAATTTGTGTAAACCTAGCCTTGTTGAAAATGCTGATTTCTTTTCTTTTCCTTTACTAGTTAAAAAAGAAAAATAAATGCAATTAAGAAGAAATGTCTTTGAGCCCCAGGTCTTTCTGCCAACACAAAACAACCCAACAAAGGAAATGCTTAACCCATTTTCACTTCCAAAAGACTAACTTTTTTATTCTGAAAACACCCACACATTTTATTATTTTTCTCTATGATTGTTCGTTTCAGTTAACTTTAAATTATGAAATGTAACAAGAGTTTTGCAAGAAGACATGTTCTCCTGAGCTTCAGTGGTACAGAGTCAACATGAACACCTAAGAATATTCGCCATAACACAAACTCAAGGCTGGTCTGAGAGCTTGGGTCAGACTGCCCAGCTGTGAACTGGGAGACCCAGAGATCGTTAGTTCTAAACAGAAAATAGGAAGCAGAGCTCCAGACACATCTTAGTAAACTAAGATGGGTAATAAGGGCTCACCATCAAGGTCAGTAGTCGGTGGTCATTGCTAAAAAAAAAACAAACTGTGCATGAGATGGAAATGAGTGGTGAGGAGAAAGACCCAGAGGGCCCATACCCACAAGCATAAAGGGGTTTTGTTTCAGTACCCAGCTACCCCCAATTCTTATCAGCTTAAAACAAATAGTTCTTTATCACTCACACAATATGCCCACCTGGGGGTGGGAGTCATAAGGGTCTGCTTATTATAACCCCAGGGTCCCAGTATGATAAAGCGGGTACCATCTCAAAGTTGTCTGTCACCATGTCGATAGGAAAGAGCTCTCTGCAGGTTTTATCCTAATGCATAGAGACTGCAGCCTGGAGTCTCTGCTCCCAGCTCATTGACTGAAAGGCACATGTGGTTATTCTGTCCACAACTGAATGACTGGAAGGCTCATGTAGTATTTCTGCTCATAGCTTATTTCCTGGAAGTCACAGATGGAACTTTTCCTTACAACTTATTGGCTGGAATCCACACATGGTACTTCTGCTCACAGCTCATTGGCTAGAGTCAGTCACATGGCTTCATTCAACCACAAGGGACTAGAAAGAACAAGTTTCCCAGATGTTCTGAAGGTGGATGACCAGAAATATGTAGCAAGCAGCACTCATGATCACCACAGAACCCAAAATATGACATTATTTACTTGATTATTTTAGTTATTTATCATTTGTTCATTCATTCCTTTGGAAGTCCATTTACAAATAGTCCTTTTCTGTGTGTAAAATGTTGTGCCAGATCTCGATAGAGTCATCAGAGTCTCTGCACTCAAAGAGCTCAGATGTGTTGAGGAAGCCATAGATACCTTGTGAGAAGGAGATTGGTAATACTTGTCGCAGATGGCCTGTTTCTCAGGTAGATGGATTGTCATGGGAATGTAGAGGAAGAAGCAAATACTTTCACACAGGGCTATCCATGGATGCTGCATAGAGGAGAAAGCATTTGAGCTGCATAGTAAGCATGTATGCCGTTTCAGTAAGCAGTGATGAGGAGGGGAATGGGGAAGGAATTCTTGACACTAGGAACAGCCTGAACAAAAACCCAGAGGCTGGAAAACGTAGGCAACAGGCAGAAAAAGTGCACATGTCATTTAACGTCAACTTGTGGAAGATGTTGAACGATATTAAAAACAGAGAAAATATAATCAGATATAAGTATTTATGGAAAAGTAATGAGCCTCCATGTATATGTAAGATGGAAAAGGGGATGGGTAGAGTGAGTCTAATAGAAAATAAGGCAAAAAAACAGTGAGGAGGCAATTGCAGTAGCTAGACAAGAGGTCATGAAAGCCTACTCAACAAAGGTAAAGTGGAAATAGAAAGCAGAGGTGGAGGTCACTGTGGGGTAGGCAGGTAGAAATGGCCAACTTTCTCCTTTGAGGGGTTGAGTGTTAACCCTGAGGGCTCCCTTATATAACTGTGAAGTTCAACACTACCAAAGTGGGGTCTGGAGGCTCACAACATTAGCATTTCTGGGATCTAGTTAGAAATGCAAATTCCACTGGTATGC
Organism: Tarsius wallacei; assembly: GCA_963574415.1. Classification (NCBI taxonomy): domain Eukaryota; kingdom Metazoa; phylum Chordata; class Mammalia; order Primates; family Tarsiidae; genus Tarsius; species Tarsius wallacei. Next base: position 33,535 of record CAUYQG010173509.1, read on the forward strand.
TGCTGGTGATCTGTGCTCCAATAAGATCTCTGGGTAATTTGAGTGCACATTAAAGTCTGAGTTGGCATGGTACAGATGGTATGCTTCAATTTTATCCTTTTTGCCCCATGTTCCTGCAAGGACCTGATAAAAATATAACTGGGATGCCCCCTCCATCCTCTGAAACTGATGGGTGTTAGGCAAGTACTGAACACATGAAGAAGTCAGTCAGCATAAGAGCATTTGAAGTTATTGTAAAAATATCTCAGGTTTGGTTTTCTAAGTATTTCTCCATTTGCAGTAACCAACTTTTGAATGCTTTGAGGGCTCTTTCAGAACTTGGGTTAAGTTACTACTGCTGTTATCTACACTACTTCGGAGGAGAGACTCCATATTGGACCTTGTGTGTCTAAATCAAGTGCCTCTGGAAGTTTCATATAGGTTTCTAAACACTTATGCACAGTTATTTCATTACATCTTCCCAGCATAGGTAGTTTTTCTATCTATATGGTATAATCCACCTTATGCTGGAAATAGCATTACATTTTGCTTTTTCCTCTATGGAATTATTTTCTTCATCCCTTAATTACTTATCAGGTTCCTCTTCATGCATCATTGCTTTTTGCTGACTTCTTCTTGCACAGTAAGGTTGTTAAATCATATTAAGAATTGTATATCTTCCAAAACAGCATATATGAAACAGGTTCACACCTCCATTTTGTGATAGAAAGGAATATCGCTGTAGGTTGGAACATTCTTTATTATTTTCTCTTCCTGAAAAATATGTGATGACAAAAATTATATTTCTGGCATGTACAGTCATTATTTCTTCTCACTTGGAAAAAAAGAGAAACTAATTTCCCTCTCCTTTACCAGGATCCAAATTCTCTTTAAGTACCAAGGTATTTGGGATTTTGATATCCTGACATATTGCATATTCTTCTCTGCAGAAAAAAACTTCAAAATAGGCTTTCTAGAGATGGAAAGAAAGGATGATAATCCATTGCAATTGCCTGATTCCTCTTTGGACACAGAACTGCCTTCCATCTCTAAAGTCATTCATGGGCAGAATTTAAAAGAGTGTAGATTAGGTGGTGAATGATACATGTGATGAACAAATTAGAATCTACTCTTTTTCAGAAAGCTACTGCCATTGCTTCTCAAATAAAGGGAAGCCTTATTTAGGGGCTTATATCACCATCAGATATTCAGGTGAAAAGGAAACAGTCACATTCTCACTTGAAAGTGGTAATGTTCTACAAAATAATAGAAACACTTTTAATTCCTCCCAAGTGCTATACTGTCACTTCTGGGAGCTGTACCACAAAGAATAATAGCACTTCATTTAAGGCCATGTGATGCCAAGACTGTAGTTAGACTTAGTTTAGGCATGGAAAAGGAAGGAGACGCTGTGTGTTTATTGGGACTACACACAAATTATTTTCCTTTTTTCCTGCTTCCATGATGAGCATGAGAAAGGACACAAAGCTTACCCACTTGGAGCACTTGATTGTCTCCATCTTCTCCCTGCTAGAGGATACCTAGGCAACACAAGCCTACTAGGTAGAGTTTGGTAAACACCTCCGCTCTCTCCTCTACTCATTGCTAGGCCCAAATGTCCTCAAATGCTATCCAGCTCTCCCACCTCCCTGGTTCTAAAACACAGAGCTGTGGATTACAGCTCAAAGAGGAGGCTCTCATGACCCAAGCTCTCACCTGATTTTCAATTCCTCTGTCTGGGCTACCACATCCTGAGCATTCTTGCTCAAATATGTCCAGGGATCATCCTCATTGGGGATGAGGGCATAACTGAGAATACAGATTTCTGCTCTACTTTCCAGACCTAAGAAATTAGATTCTAGGGCTATAGCATCAAATTTTTATTATTTGCAGCACCCCAGTTAATTCTTTGGGGCACTATAGTTTATTATAGTTTTTTTTTTTTTTTAATCCATACTTTCTGACACTTGTGCAAAAAACAAACAAAAAAAACCCGATAACATCTGGAATTTTCAAGGATCTAGAAACTTTTCTTTTTAGCGTATTTTGAAATCAAATAAAATGTTTATTTAAAATAATTGAGTTTTTACAGTTCTCCTGTATTCTATTTATCCAGGAAACTGTTGGGGAAATGGTGTATTTGTACATTTCAGGGGTGCTGTTCAAACCATGGTCAACATAGTTGCTCCCATTTTAAAGATGAGAAAACTGAGGCTCATATAACTTCCTTAAAACCACTGGGTTTGTACAAAGCAGAGCCCAATGCAAGTCCAAGCATTCTGGCCCAGGGGTCAATCTGTATTCTCACCATGTCATGTACCCAAGGGTTGGAGCATTTCTTTCCTTTGGTCATGGGCACCTGAGGCCTAGTTTCTAGCGCCAAACATTTGTCTCACAGAAGTTCTGTAAAAGTGTAAGGATAAATTAGTCCCCACCCATGGAGACTCACCAGAATAGGGAAGAGCCGGAATGCAATGGGCTAAGTGACTCTACAACAGGGTGAGAAGGTGCTAGAAGCTCAGATGCACTTCAGAGTGAGCACATTGGGAAGTACACTTATTGATTTATTCATTTATCAGATGTTGAATAAATCTCCACTTTGGGCCATACCCTGGGCTCCGTACTTGGAATATCATATGGAACAAGGCTGCCTGCCCTCAGAAAGCACTTTCTAGAATGCAGACAAGAAATATGGTCAGCTAAGTTCAAGATTTACAGTGTTTTCAAATATTTGTAGATGCATCAGAAAAAAACACGCTCTATCCATTCACGTACGCAGATTGAATCATGTGTACCGAAGAAATTTATTTCCACCCTCAGTATAGTACTTGATGATAGAACCACATTGGATTTCATCACTTGGGGCTTAGGTGATTTTTATTTTAGCAAAACAACTTACTTTTGAATAGTAGAAAAATTACCCATGCAACAGTGAGCTCTTTTTCTTTAGTCTCATTGATGACACAAACATGTGTCCATTGCATCTAATGTGAGAGAGCTCTCTATATAGTGATGGTGGTCTAATGCAGTGAAATTGATCTGATTTTTTTTCTGAAAAGAAATGCAAGCCTGATGGTGCACCATCATTAACTTTTTAATTGCATTGTCATTGGGGTGAGGCTGAAATTGGCTGCAGATGGATACATTTGAAGTGACTAATCAGGTGATCCTAAGCAGGGGATAATATGATGCATTTTTTATTTTAAAGATGTGGGGTACAATTCAGGATTAGGTATACAAGTGGTCATTGTACAGGTAAAGTTTGGGCCTACGTTTTGTCCCCACTTTGCCTGGTTTGAGATCAGGTACCCTTATTAATGTTATGTGCCACTCCTTCACCTGACAGTATCCAGCTACTGCCAATCCCTTTCTTATAATATTATGGTAAATGTTCAGGTTCCACTTACGAGTGAGAATATATGGTACTCAGTTCTTTGTTTCTGTGATAAATCACTGAGTATTGTAGACTCTAAATCCATCTAAGTTGCTGCGAAGTCCATAATTTTGTTCTTCTGTGTAATATTCCATCGTGTATATGTACCATAATTTTTTTAATCTAGTCCAGTTTCAATTGGCAGCATGGTTGGTTCCCTGTGTTTGCTATTGTAAATAGTGCAGCAATAAACATCATATGAAAGTATCCTTTTTGTAGAGTGTTCCTCTGGGTATATTCTCAAAAGGGGAACTGTTGGATCTTATGGAAGGTCAATTTCTAGTTCTTTTAAGAATCACCACACTGTTTTCAAGAGAGACTGAACTAGTTTACATTCCCACCAACAGTGTAGGAGCTTTCTTTTTTCTCCACATCCTCTCCAGCATCTGTTGTTCTTTGTTTTATTAATGATGGGCATTCTTACTGGAGTTAATGGTATCTCAGTGTGGTTTTGATTTGTATTTCTCTGATGATGAGTGAGGTCGAGCATTTTTTCATGTTTCATCTTTTTTCATGTTCTTATGTCTTCTTTTAAAAAGTGTCTATTCTTGACTTTTGCCCACTTTTTAATGGGGCTATTTACTTGTTTTGTTTGTTTGTTTTTTCCTATTCTGCTTGCCATAAGGGTGTCTTCTGCGTTTTCTAAGATTCTTAAAGTTTGGGGGTTTACATTTTGGTTTTTGAACCATTTGGAGTTGATTTTTGTATATGGGGATAGGTAGGCATCCTGTTTCATTCTTCTGCCCATGGTTAGCCAGTTTTCCAGCACCATTTACTGAGTAGGTTATCCTTTCCCCAGTGGTTGTTGTTGGTGGCTTTCTCGAAGATGAGTTGAGAAATTGAGATTTTGCTTCCGGAATCTCTATCCTGTTTCATTGGTCTATATGCCTGTTCTTGTACCAATACCAGGTTGTTTTGATTATTGCACCCTTTTAGTAAAGTTTAAAGTCTGGAAGTGTGATACTTCCCACTTTTTTTTTTTTTTTTTCTAAGGATTGTTTTGGCTATTCATGGCTGTTTATGCTTCCGTATAAGTTTCTGTATTGTTGTTTCCAGGTCTAAGAATAATGATGTTGGTAATTTAATGGATATAGCATTGAATCTGTAGATTATCTTTGGTAGGATGGATATCTTAGCAATGCTGATTCTACCAATCCATGAACATGGAATATTTTTCCATTTGTTTATGTTATCTTTGACTTCTTTGAGCAGTATTTTGTAGTTCTCATTGTAAATATCTTTCACTTCTCTGGTTAGAAAGATGCTGAGGTATTTCATTTTTTGTGGCTATTGTGAGTGGGATTGCGCTTTTTATTTGGTTTCATTGTTGGTATATAAGAATGCAACTGTCTTTTGCACATTCATTTTGTACCCTGAGACTTTGTCAAAATCCTTTATTAGTGTAAGGAGGTTTTTGACAGATTCTCTTGGATTTTTGAGGTGTAGGATTATATCATCAGCAAAGAGATCTCCTATTTGGATACTCCTGATTTCCTTCTTTTGT
>CAUYQG010173518.1:0-18405 GCA_963574415.1 Tarsius wallacei
CATTGTTGTGAGAGGTTGTATTCAGCTTCCATTAATTTTTTTGCTGGAGATTCTTTCAACATGTTTGCCCATTTCATGTTGGGTGATTTATGAGCACACCAGCCCACACCACAATGAATGTTCAGCAGTTTTTGACCAAAAAATGGCATGACCCCCCCCCCATTCACCAGATCTTGCCCAGAGCAACTATTTTTTGGTTTGTTTTCCTAGATGAAAAAAAATCCTAAAAGGGAAATGTTTTATCCAAGAAAGCGGTGAAACAAAACTTATCTGAAGCACTAAAAGGCATCAAAATTGATGACTTCAAAAACTGTTCTGAGCAACGGAAAAGGCATCTCCATAGGTTTAGTGCCCCAAATGGAGGGTACTTTTAAGGTGACTGAATTTTTAAACATGTAAGAATAAATACACAGTTTTTTATAAATAAATTCTGGGTGTTTGAGTCCCCACCCCCATATACCAGATAGTGGTATAAAGATGGGGATACAATATGACAGTGGATATGGCAGAACAATTTTACTCCCGTGGAATTTGTGAAGAAAGAAAGACCAGTAAATAAACAACACACGTATAGATTACGCCAACTGCTATACATACTATGGAAAAACTACATTGTGCTTAAGGGAATGAAGGATCCTCCTCACCCAAAAGGACACAGGGAGCAGAGGGATAGACCAGCAATAACTACAAGAAGCAGCTCGCATCTGGGCTTTCCCAGGAAGCAGGACAGAGCACCAGCCCTCGGAGGGCCAGTCGTGCCTGATGCTGACAAGTCTATAACAATGCTTTGATGTCATCAGGCATCACTGGTTCATTTATCTGACTTCTGCCTTCCAGTTATAAATTGAAGAGTTCCTTTAGACTTTGCCAGTCACTGTGGATTTACAAAGGCAACTATGATAAATGTACAGTTTAACAGGGGAAATTTACACACTTGGCCATTACATTTAGAGTCTGGCAGTCTTTTAGTGCCCTAATTAAGTAAGGGGAGCATAAAGAATAAAGAGCTATATTTGTCAATACAGGTGAAAGCGTTTGGCTTCAATACACAAGAGGCAAACTGGGAGCCATGGGGCCAGGAGACAATCACAATGATAATGAAAGCACCAGAGAAACTCCTTAACACTCTGCAGCAACAGGTCAGAATTTTCTCCATGCTCATGTTGGAGGTAGAGAAGCAGAGATGTGGAAATTCTGGCTGCAGACTCGTATTGAGGCTGAAGCCTCCACCTCCCTCTAAATTCCCCCGGGACCTGTGTTATGTGGCAGGAAGCCGTGATGTGATGATGTGGTATTGAAGGCTGTGGTGAGGTCATGCATCTCATTCCTTGAACTTGTAGATCTCATCCTGACTTTGCAACTCACCTCTGTGCTCATGTTGTGGTTTCACCTTAAGTAGCAAAGGAAAAGGGATACTAGCAGAAGAAGTTGCCTTCTTGGGGCTGTTTAGCCAATGATCTTTGGCAGGGCAAAAGCAGGACAGAATTATCATTTTCGTTTTATAACCAAGAAAAAGGTAGAGGCTTAGCAAAGCCCAGGAGACTCACTTTAAGTCAAATAGCCAAAACATGATGGGAGGGGTTTGCCAGCCAGTTTGGGCCACAGAACCCTTGCCTTGCCTCTACTCTGGTGACCTCCACCTTGGTGGCCTCTATCTTTGCCTCTACCTGGTAGACTCTTCAGGCACAGACTGGCCCACATAAGGTTGGTTCTGCATGCAGCTGGAAGCAAGATCCAGTCCCAGGTGGGCCCCAATACCCGCCCAGTTTCACTGAAGATGCAAATCTCCATTCTTGCCAGGGACTGGCCACAAAGAGAGTTTGGTTTCCACACTGGCTGTGAACCTGAGCTCCTTCTTCTTGTTCTGATGATGTCACTGTCCCCAGCCACTGAAGGAAAGACAGCTTCTCCTTGGCCTGATGTATCTCAGTAGGTCTCTAGCAGAACTTTCAAAATCTCTAATCAGGCAGAACCTGGGCCTAATGACCCCTGCTGTCAAACAGCCTGGGGGACGGTCTCTAGGGCACGAGCCATCCAGACACTTTCTCATGAAGCTCCTTTCCCAGACTTTGATCAGGAATACTCAGCTTTGGTGATGAACTGCTCACACTTGAACCTTCGCATAATGTTTACCATTGTCTCTTCCTACTCCTGTCCCTGGGTAGATGTGGAACACTCTTGCATCTATTTCCTAGAGACTGAAAACTCTGGGTAGCCGGGACCAAGTCTCATGTATCTTTGGGCCTAACCCACTGCTGTTAGGAGGAAGAACTTGGTGTACCTGAAGCATGGACGATGTGTAGATGAACAGGTGGGGAGGTGGCCCAGTAGCCACCCACACCCAAGCATGCTGGGATAACATTCTGGATGACGCGAGATTGGCAAGGTCAGGAAAGTACTGTCCAGAGAGAAAGATGGGTGGTAGAGTGAGCCTGGGGCTGCCCTAGAGATCAAGAGTACGTTGAAGATGCCTACAACACCAGATCTGGTTAATAAGTTGATGAAATGACTCAGAAGTTTACAATAAAAAAAAACTAAAACATTTTCACTCCCATATATCAGTAATTTGTGTGGTGTGGTTGAAGAGTGATTATATATTTTTAATTACCCATTGAGGGAGGAAGTTATAATCTCTCCAGTGCTTGAATATTCTAAAATCCCACTCAATACCCATAGATACTTCTTCAGTGGCAAGAATGCTCCTCTCTGGTGGTTGGCCCACTCAAAGTACACCTCACAGACCTGATCCCTAATTCCTGATCAAGGGATTTCCCTGTACAGATCTGTTAGAGAAGGACCCCGGGAACACTCATTGCTGCAGGTCAAGGTGTTTGAGAACTGCACCAGGGCATGCCAAGGGGCTTGCCGGACAAGCATTTTCACTAACATTAACTCATTGAAGCTTCACAAGAAATGTTCACATTTTATGGAAGATGCAAGTTGAGGCTTAGGGAAGTGAATGAGTTTGTTCAAGATCTCATAGCTAGAAAAGCATGGGTCGAGAATCAAACCTCAGGTGATTGAAATGCCCATACACGAGATTTTGCCATGATAGCAGGATACCGCTCCTGGGTGCCACACTACCCTTCTGGCTGTTTCCCCAACCTAAAGCCTCCACCTCTCCTTCTTCTTTCTTGTTCCTCTAAATCCTCCTAGCCAATCATAGCCAAAACAACCCTCAGGACCATATTCCCAGAAGTCCACAGAGACCCTTCCTGCATGAATGCAATGCTACAGCTGCTCTCCTTGCTCTCCAAACTTCTAGAATATGGTCCTGGTTTTCTTTGTACCTGGGTTGTCCTGCAATCTAGCCCCAAGTCTGTTTTTTTCTGTTTAGTTAAACTTTTTCCTCCTGATTCACCTGCTTTTAGGCCTTTGCTTGCGATGTTATGTTCACTGAGAGGCCTTCTCTGTCTATCCAGATCACTCCATTATTCAGGCTTCAGCCCTTGGGATAACTGGCAAGGCTGGACACAGGTCAGAGCCCGATGGCTATCGATTTGGTTCATCTCCTCATTGCATGGTGAGTTATTAAATAAAGCTGGTCTTTATTTCAATCCCATCACCTAGCATTCCATATTTGTTTGCCTGTCACTTGAGCCAGACAACTGTAAAAGCCTCCTTATACACCAAATGCCATCCATTTCATTGGTGGTATGGTAATGCCATCTTAAAACAAAATGGCACTTGATAAAAACAGGTGGATGGGTGCTTGTTAGTATAATAGGATCAGTGGACTCTGCTACAGAGAGATGGGGTATTTGGACCCCCGAAGGAACAGCTCTGATCTTGCTAGCTGTTTTAATGGCCCTGAAAGACATACCAAAATCACAAAAGAGGTAGTGCCCAAGTGACGTCTCCTGACATACACATACCCTATCTCAGGACAGCTTAAATAATTAGGTTTTTTGGAAAGCCATTTATTTTTTATTCATCCCAAATACCTTATTTCCATGTTTGAATTCCTCCAATGCCTCTGTCACATATCCATCTACTTCTGTGATGGATATGTAACCAGTCTCTTGGGTTATTTCATGGTTTGTGTAGGATGAGATGTCATGAACACATAGAGTCATTAGTTGGATCCATGATCTTCCAGTTCTTTGAAATTTCCCAGCCAGGCTCGGTGGCTCAGCCTGTAATCCCACGTCTTGGGAGGCTGAGGTGAGTTGATTGCCTGAGCCTGCGGGTTCAAGACCAACCTGGGCAACTTGGTGAGACCTCATCTCTCAATAAATCAAAAAAATTAGCTGGGCATGGTAGCACGTGCCTGTAGTTTCAGCTACTTGGAAGGCTAAGGCGGAAGGATCGCCGGAGCCCAGCAGGTTGAGGCTGTGGTGGCCGGGAGCGGCCACTGCACTCCAGTCTGGGTGACAGAGTGAGACTCCAACTCAAAAAAAAAAAAAAAGAAAGAAAGAAATTTCCCCAGGTTTCACTTTACAGCCTACCTTTTCTTTGCTGGCAACATTTGCTCAACCGGTTCCATCACCTCCCTGGAACATCACCTTGCAGGTCTCTTCCTCAGAGGGGCCTTCCCTGACCTCCCACACCCCATGCTTGGTGTTTTCCTCTTTCCCCAGAACGTGTGCAATCACTCCTTCACTGTCTTCCTCGCTGGATTGTAAGTCCCACCATCTTGTTCGGCTCTCTATTTCCAGAGTGTATAACACAGTATCGCTACATAGAGAGCACTCCTTGACTATTTCTTCAGAGAGTGAATAAATGTTCAAATTAAGCCTGTTAATTCAGCATGATGATGCCAACAACTCCACTTAAGAACCTGCCTGAAGGCCCTTCCTTCGATGTTTTCCTAGAGTAAACTGAAGAACTGTGGGGCTCTCAGGGAAGTAACACTCACAACAAGGCTTGTCAAAGAGGCCACAACTTACAAAAACCACCAATTCTGGTGTTATCCTTTTCCCTCCTCCCTCACAGAGCAAAAGTCACGTGGAATGAGGTCCCATGGTCTCCTCTATAAACATGTTTGGATGTTTCTAACTTAGGTCAACACTGACAGTCATTGAAAGTGGCACATTTAAACACAAAAAGCACCAGACATTAACAGATCCGGTCGCTCAGGGCCCTGCACCCTTTACAAGAAAAGCCCTTAAATGAACGTAACATGCCTAAATTGTGTAAATGCCAGGGCTTTTGAAGTCACTTGCTCCCGTGTGCCTTTGATGGGCCTTTCTTCGACATTCTGTCTCTGTGTCCACAGAGGATACGGGTGGCAGGGTGAGGGGGAGATGGGCATCCTTGTGCTCGAATGGCCTTGCTTCCGAAGAAGAAACCAGGAGGGAATGGAGAAGCGATCCCAAACTGCACTTCTGTGAATTACACCTGCTAAAAGGGTGCATTTGCACACTTGTTGGCCCTGTATATGACCAGGGTTACATCAGCTGTGGCCACTGCACATCTTGGGTATTTTTCCCCAGGAAGTGACTTAGTCACATGGCAGACCCCTGGGATGCATGTGCATAACACCCCATAGCCTGCTGGCATTTCTGTCTTTGCAAAGGTCTTTTGCCTGCAGTCGTGCTGTGACCCTTAGAGCGCACCTGTGGGGAGGTTGGGCAGGTACAATCCCCATGTGTTGATGAGGAAATTGAGGCATAGGGCAGTTACCTGATTGGCCAGACCTCCTAGGCCAAGGCTCTACTCCAGATAGCATGCAGTCCCCCATGGTCACTCACACAGGTGCCAAAGTGCCAGCCCCCTCCGCCAATGATGCCAGAGGTGATGCCATTATCAGGACCCATGACCGCTTCTCAGGCAACCTGCACAGGCTGCTGCAGAGACCCCTTTTCACTGGGACCCGTCTTGTGGCCCTCATATCTTTGCATTAAGGTCTCAGAGAAGCATCATTTCTCAAAGGCCCAGTGCCCTTTGGAGAGGTGCTGGTCTATGGAACCACCAGGTTCTCGGCTTAAACTTGTGCCTTGCTGCCTGGACAGCCTGGCCCCAGACACAACCTATGGTAGGATAGGTATGCAGATCAAGGCTTGATTCTGCAAATAGATGAATGGCCATTTTCAGGACAAAGCGTGTCTAGCTTGGTAACTATCATCTCAGAGCCAGAAGCCTGAGCACCCTCGCTGGTAAAAATATCGATGAAAAAAAATGATATTTTACAAAGCATTTTATGCTCATCTGGGCAAAAAACAATGGTCATGGGGTATCTCTGCCCTGGGAAAGGGTGGGTGAAAGGGGCTGCACCCACAACCCTGGGTTTTTGGAAACCAGAACAAGAGTCTCTTTCCTCTTAACCATCACTTACTCTTTGGCATCTCCCTGCAGTCTGCCTTCCACTAAAGACCTGCCCTTGATTTTTTGGAGTCCCAGCCCAGGGAACTGGAGAGGGTACACCCAGCAGGACTATCATGCAGGCAGATGTCACTTACTCTGCCAGGGCACTAGGAGAGTATGCACCTACTGCATGGGTCAGACAAACAAATCCAGGACATGTAATGCCATCAGAGTCTGTCCTGGGTTGAATAGCATCTCGCAAAATTCCTTTCCCTTCAAAATCCGGGGTTGTGACCTTATTTGGTCACAGGGTATTTGCAGATGGAATCAAGTTCAGATGAGGTTATACTGGGTCAGGGTCCTAAATCAAATACAACTAGTATCCCATATAACGAGAGAGATTTGGACACAGAGACACAAACACACAGAGAGAAGAGTGTAGTCTGAGGACAGAGACAGAGGTTGGAGTGCTGCATCTACAAGCCAAAGATCACCAAGGATTGCTGGCTACATGGAAGTCAGGAGAGAGGTAAGGAAGGATTCTCCTTGGAGGTCAAAGGACAGAATCAGTTTTGATTCAGAACTTTGGATCTTTAAAATGGCAGGGGACGAAATTTCTGTTGTTTTAAGTCACGTAGTTTATGACATTTTGTATAGCAGATGCAGGGAAATAATATGGAGCACTCTGTCCCTACCCAGGACAGAAACAGCATCATTCTTCAGGAACTCATTACGAGGGGTCTTTTGCATGTGTGTGCACACGTGCAGTCTGTGCAGATCATACAGAGAACCCACAGGGTGGAAGGCCAGCACACACCCATCTTCTATGTCAGACCTCTCCCTGTGTTGTCCTTGATCTGATGGAGTGAGCGGGCAAGGTCGCAGAGACAGGGCACCCATTGTCTTTGGAGCAGCTCCACGTCATGTGGTTGAAGTCAGGCAACTGGCTCGAGACCTGCTCTCCAGATGGACCCAGGAGGCGCAGGTCCTCCCAGATGTCTGCGGCTGATGTGCTGGTGTCAGCACAGGTAATTGCAGGTGAGCGGCGACCAGGTTTCCGGGGCTGAACATCACACACAGTTGTTTTGCAGAGGCGACCATGTGCTGCCCTGGACCCGTGGCCCTAATTAGCATAATTGTCTTTGTCCAGAAGGAGAGAAGGAGAGCAGCTGTCTCTTTGCTGCTGATCCTGCTGGAATGGGCCAGGATGGCTGGTGCCATCTGTCATAAGAAATTGGCCACTGCTCCAAGTGAGGCAGGTGCCCTGGAATCCAGGAGAGAGACTCTGACTCCAGGAAGCAAAGTCCTTTCTAGAGCACCCTCCACTGGGTTGCTGTCTCTGTGTGACTGAATCGTCCTGCCACATGTGTGAAGGCTGACAGTATCAGATGCTGGCTCAGCTGGAAGATCCTGGAAGTGCCCATTCTACTTCTTAGAAAGCTGTTTTAGATAGTGACCACGAGGCCCCTTGCTGGCTACAGAGGGTGATTTAATCCAGCGACTCAGCTCAAGGGTCAATCATCTGATGGAGGTTCTCTGTGCTTAGTGCTCAACTCAGCCAGTCACTGGAGCTCTGGGCTCAGGTCTTGCCAGAGAGACCTGAGAACACAGATACAGGTCTGGATATGGAGCAGAGAAGGCCCTCATGGGGGAGATCACCTCCACCAGCAACCCCCAAGCTCCCGAGGCCAGCACTGCCTCTTCCCCATGGCAGTGCCTGCACAATCTCTGCAGAAGACCCCAGTCAGGAGGGCACGTTAGGGTAAAACTCAGGAGGAATAAGCACCTGGGACAAGGGCCAAGTTTGTGGTAAAAAATAGTTCCTGACCGAAAATGCTGCCACCGTCATTCTTGGGGTACCCTGGAACCTGAGGTAGAGCATGTGAGGTCTTGCTGTCCCCACTCCCTTTCACCAGGTTGTCCCACTGGGTACAGTCAATTCCCTGCAAAACCACCTCAAGCTCAGTGCCAGGCTGTGCCCCACTCATCCCTGGGCGTTTGGGATCTCCTGGAGGGCAGGACAAAGCCCCCCACCCAGCATCACCTGAATCTCAGCTTCCAGTTTTTGAGGCCTGGGACCTCCCTGGCAGTGCTTGGACACAGGCTCTGCTACGGGCTTGGCTTCTACCACTCACAGAGCACTTAATACAGTGGCACCTACGACATAAATGTATGATACTTTGCCCTTGCTCATAAAGTGAAGACAGCACAGAATCAGAAGAGTCATGTAGGCCAAAGTAAGGGCCTGGCTGCAGAAAGACAGGGCTTGGCCTCTCCTTTGTGGGGGGTTGGTGACAACATGCTTCACTCTGCTGAGTCCCCAGTGCTCCCATCTGGAGATGGGGTGAAGTTGCAAAGCCATCTGGGGGAGCAAGTGCTTTGTAAACATACAAGGGCACTGAAATCATGCCCTCCATTCACTCTTGCCTCCAGGAAGCATCTCACCTGGGCCAAGGAAACCCCAGTGCTTAGCTCTGTTCCTGGGCCTGTTGGGCCTACACCTGCCTTTCACTCTTTGTGACAAGCTGTGACTACTGAGAAGAAGGCCTCATTTGCTGAACAGTTCCACTGAGCAGACTACCACGTCCTTTGTTTATTTCCCAAGACTGTCAGCTCCATGTTTGCTTAAAGGGAGATTTAATAAAAGGCAATAGAGAGTGGTCTTCCATCTGGTGACTCTCTTCCACACTCCCCTTCTAAATGCCAGAGTCTACCCTGATTCGCAGAGCTTGCTCTTACCAAAGCCAGGCGTGCGTTGGGAATCCTATACTTTATTTCCTCTTAGGCCAGACTCATTCAAGGTACCTGTTATGGACTGAATGTTTGTATACCCCCAAAATTCATGTGTTGAAGCCCTAACTTCTAATGTGATGGTATTTAGAGATGGGATCTTTGGGAGATGATTGAGGTTAGATGAGGTCATGAAGGTGGGGCCTTGATCTGATAGGATTAGTGTCCTCACAAGAGAAGACACCAGAAGGCTTTCCTACTCTCTCTCTTTCAATAAATGTCCAAAGAAGAGGTCACAGGAACACTCAACCAGAAGGAGCGACATACAAGCAAAAAGGAGAGACTTCAGAGTGAACCTGCCAGGCTGGCACCTTGATCTTGGACTTCCCAGCCTCCAGAACTGTGAGGAATAAATGTTTGTTATTTACACCACTCAGTCTGTGGCATTTTGTTATGACAGCCTGAGCAGACTGAGACAGGACCCTTTCTTGAGTTCTTGCCACCCTGGGGTTCTATCTGTTGCACCCCATTCCATGTTGGTTAGAACATCCACCTGGTCTGAGAGCATTAGAAACCTGAATTCTGTGGTGGCTCTGGTGCTTATTCAGGCCTCAGGGGCTCTCATGGATCACCCACAGCATATGGGAAACACCTCAAACCCCTCTGTGTTCCCAGAAGGTACCATCCTGTGGCATGAACACTCTAAGACTCCCACCCCTTGCTGCAGGCCTCCACACAAGGCAGCCTCCCAGACCCTGGGGCATGACCAGTCAGGCATGTTCCCTTCCAGCTGCAGTCACAGCAGCAGCCTTGTGAAGGTGAGGCAGGTGCTGGCTTCTTGGGGAAGCCAGGGTGCGTCAACACATGTGGCCGGTGCATCATGCCCTGGCACAGGTTGCTGCACCAGCTGCAGCTCCAACAACTGTCATCTGACATCCTGACATGGATGAGCTCTGGGAGCCAAGAGACCTGGGTAGCTGGTAGCTCTCTTCCACCATGCCCAAGTCCCTCGGCCCAGCCTGCAGCCAAACAGGTGTATGGCAGCCTGTTACAGGTCCTAGGAGAAGGCCGTGGGATTCAGAGAGGCCTCCGAGGGAAGAAGAGATGAAAAGAACAAAGGTGGTTAGGCCTTGGGTTGACAAGGTCATTGATATCAGTTTAGGGGGAGCAGGCCTGCCTGGTGACAACAAATTGCTCCTAATGGCTTTTGCTGCCTGCAGACTCCAGTCAGAGAGAACGAGCTGTCAGGCTTCTCTGAGGCAGGTGACATTTCCTTAAGCAGAGGGACCCTGAGCCCACTCCCCACTCCCCAGGGCCTGCCCTTGTGGGAACTTTATGTGGTGGATGCGAATGTTAAGGAACCTAGCACTGGGAGAAAAGTCACAGATGTAGTGACGATAGCTGTCAGGTGCCACGTTCCAAATGTTAGACTTGATAGGGGTAGGGATTCCTAGTTACAACTCCATTTTGCATGTGCAGGAACCGGAGTTCAGAAAGGTTAATGTTCCCAGGGTCACTTGGAGGGAGAGAATGCAAGAGGCAAGATGGGAAGCTGGCTGGGTCCAACTCCAAACCTTGTACCTTTATTGCTGTGCACATCTGTCTCCATAATTCAGGGAGGTTTTGGGGAATGTCCTTTTCTGCTGAGTTCAGGAACTGGGAGGTGGCCCACTGTGAAGGGTGCATAGCCCAACCCTGTCTCCTTAGATGCCACCAAAGTCTCTCCAAGGGAAATGATAAGGCAAAGCCAAGCAGGACTAGCCTCGGCCAGGAGGCTGGGTCACTGTCCGCAGGCAACTCTTCCTCTTTTGTCTCATCCTGCCAGCTGGGACAATATAGCCAAGATGTTCCTGCTCCAAGGAGCATCTGCTTTGTTCTGAAAAAGAAAATTCCGAACAGAGTCATGCCCCCATATAAGATTCTCAGACTGCCCAGCCAGGCAAGCAGGCTCACTGTCTGGTAGGCAGTCAATTGTGAGGGTGGCCTTCACTATGTGCAGGGAATGCACTTGTTTGTAGGTGGGTCTGGAGAGGGCCCAGGCCACCAGACCTGTATCCCAGGGCTCTGCACCCCTTCCCCAGCAGGTCCTGTAGGTTGACAAGCCCACATTGGCCCGCCACACCAGTGAGGCCTTTCTCTCCCCACTCCCTTGGCTTTTTTCTTTCTTTTTTTTTTTTTGAGTTGGAGTTTCACTCTGTCACCCAGACTGGAGTGTAGTGGCTGCTCCCAGCCAATGCAGCCTCGACCTGCTGGGCTCCAGCCATCCTTCTGCCTCAGCCTTCCAAGTAGCTGGAACTACAGGCATGCGCTCCCATGCCTGGCTAATTTTTTGATTTATTGTAGAGATGAGGTCTCGCCAAATTGCCCAGGCGGGTCTTGAACCCGCGGGCTCAGCAATCCACTCACCTCAGCTTCCCAAAGTGCGGGATTACATGCTGAGCCACCGAGCCCGGCTGGCTTTTTTCTTTTTTAAACTGAAGGACAGTGTGGGCTGTTAGAGGGAGAGATCTAAAACATCAGTGACTTTCTCACCTCTGACTCAGAAAGGACTGGAGTCAGTGGCGAGGGCTTGGGCGAGAGGATGTTTACCTGGCTGGTCAAGTTTACCTGTTTAAAAATAAATAAATACGGTGTATACTGAGTGTCAACTATATAATCACAATGAGTGACTATTTTGGGGTCACATAAATTGAAATAAAAATGCAGCACCACCTTCTGTCTAACCTAATGGCCATGCATTCATTCATGTGTCCATTCACTGCTGTGCTTGCCTCCCATGATGCCTGCCTCATAAGTAGATCTATCCCACACCTCCATCCAAGGGGGATTCATAGACACATTGACCAGCTGTGTCTGCCTACTGTATCCTAGGGCTGCTTTACCTGTTAATTCTTCTCTCACAGTCTGGGGGCTACACGTCTGAAATAAGTTGCCCTGATCTGAAATCAAGGTGTTGCCAGGGCTGTGCTCCTCAGGGGAGCTGGGGGAGAATCCTTTCCTGGCCTCCTCTGGCTTCTGGTGGCTGCCACCAGTCCTTGGCTTGTGGCAACATCACGCCAATCTCTGCCTCCATGCATGGTGCCTCTTTGTCTTCTGTGTTGGGTCTCTTGTCAACCTCAAAAAAGAATACTTGTGATTACATTGAGGGCTCACCCAGATAATCCAACATCATCCCCCCCATTTTGAGATTCTCTGTCCAATGAGATCCGTAATTGCCATGTAAGTTAATACTCACAGGTCCCAGTTCCTTTGGAAGCCGATGTTTCATCTACAACAACCACTATTACATGGTCAGCTAACTCGGTAGCCACATAATGGGATAAGATGTGCATATCAGTTGTGGTGTTTGTGAAGATGATGTTATCCATGTTTTCCCAGTTCTCATGGTTCAGTGAAGCTAGCGGAAGATGACATTGCAACTCTAGTCTGCAACCAGGTCAATTTGCTGTCACCTAGACAAGGAAGGCCTTTGTAGGATGATGGAAGCGTTCAATTTTGTTTGTTCTTTTCTGTTTTCCAAACATTCTCTTGAAGAGGATGCTTTCTTAGTCCATCACTGTATAGCTCAAGATTCACAATGGGCTCTAGCCCAAGCAGGGGCTCTATACATATTAAATGGATGGACCTTGATGACAAGGAAAGAGTGAAGGGTTTCACATGTGATACAAATTTGTACACAGCTCCCACTCTGGCCCCAGGGCTTCCCTGCTGCATGTTGACCTGGGTGTCCAGTCCCCTTTGGCAGCACATGGGAAGTCTGGGTACCGCTGCCTTGTTCTGCACCCTTCCTCCTATTCCAGGTCCCTATTTAATGGGTGCTGAGGAACTACCACTAGGTCAGGCCCGGACCTCCGCCATTGGGCTGCACTGCTGGGACTTTGAGGGAGCATGACACGAATAACAGAGCCACACCCAGAGCAGCTGCCATGGCTTGCCGCAAGTGGCCCTAACTTGGCTCCCGCCCACAATTTCTAAAAGGCCCACACTAGAAAGATGAGGGATGTTGTATTCCTCTTTTGCAGCTGAGGAAATTGAGGCTTGGAGAATTAAATGGCTTGCCCAAGGCCACTCAGCAGATAAGGGTCAGGGTAGGATTTGAAACTGGGGCTCTGTCACTTCCAAGTCTGGAGTTTTTCGAGCAAGCCAGGCCAAGACAAATAGCCTAACAAGGCTGGGAAAACAAGGCTGGGGAAATTGGGTTGTGAAACACACTGTTTAAAGTTTTGTTTTGCTTTCATTCTTTTCATCTGAAACAATCAAAAATGTAGAAGCAGGGGGAAATCCTGTTCTAAATAGTACTAGCCCATGGGTCAGGTTGTTCACTCTGCACTGTGGGAGTGGAGTTCCCCAGCTGTTGAGCAGATAAAGAAAGTTCCAGCCACACCATCTACTCCTGCCACAGGGCACAGCTACATATCCTGTGTTGATCTTGCAAGTGCCCTAGAGTTTCTTTCCAGCTCTTAAAATTTATTTCAGTGCCCGTTCTGTTAGAATTGCCACTAAGGACTGGGGGCAACACCAGTGTTCCCTTGCTGCAAAGGGCCAGACCAGGCAATGGGAACAACTGTCCTGCTCCCGACTGACTGGTCCACATCCCAGACTCTGCCACTTGCCATCCTTGCTGGTGCTCATGAGAGCAGTGAGCTGAGTGTCGCCCTTGCTGGCCAGTGCCAGGCAAGACAGGGCAACTGCCCAACCACCCTGGTGCAACCCAGACTTCTGGATGGAAGCGGAATGTTTCCCTTTTGATGTGTTTTTGTTTGCACCCTTTAAGAACACTTAATTCACCCTGAGAGTGAAGGGGTTTATTTATGACCCCGGCCATCGTGTGGTGAGTGGTGCCAACACACAGATGATTGTTTTTGGCATCATCCATTTTTGGTGATGTTTGCTCAGTAGCATTAAGCTGAAATATCGTTTGCCAGGGATCACTGCCCATCAGGCACTTAATTATATACAAAATTAGATTTCCTTGCAGTTTCACCAAAAGCCCAGGGCACTGGGATAATTACTAAGGGAAAAGATAAAAATGCAAGTTTAACCCTCCAACCATTTCACCAAATTGCAGTGAACAGGAGCATGCCATGCTACCCCTGAAACATCCATCTTTCCAGAGTCAAGGCATTTGAGAAGTGACCTCCTAACCCTGCCCCCGACTGGCTAAGGAGGGGCATCGATGACTCCCTCCTCTCAGGCAAAAAGGCTCAGGAGTCATGAGTCTCTGTGACTTCCCAAGGCCCGAGTGGTCACTTCTTTTTAAGAGTCTCTGAAGGGGACCACTGTGCCTCTCCCCCACCAAAAAAGTAAAAAAACAGAGATTAAGCAGCAACCATATATCTGGTCCTTTGGAAGCAGAAGGACCTGGTTCTGTTCACTAAATGACCATGGGTGAGTCCTTGGCCTCTCTGAGTCTTAGATGGGGCCACGTGACTCACCCAGGATTGCTGTGAAGATTCCATGAGATCATCTGTGTAAAGCACTTGGCCCCATCTGTGGCCAACACCATGTGCTCTTGGCAGAGGCCAGATGAAACTGTTGATGGTTTAAGGGCCAATCTGGGTAAGCAAAAGAGCACAAAAACACGATACCTCTGGAAGGCTGGAGGCAAGATTCATTTAAACAGCTTTCACTGTCATCGGTGTCACCAAGCTGAAGCTTGTCTTGTTTACTGGATGAAGGTTTCACACTGTGTCAATGTTCTGCCGGAATCTGGCATTAAAATGAGCAGTTAGTATAAGTTAGCCATAAACATGGCAGATCCGAGAGATGGGCATAAGCCACTCTGAGATCCCCGGTGCAGCTTTTAAGCACTTGACATGCTGCTCACTCAAACTGGAGAGGGGTCTGTGTGCATCATTTGGGCCCAAGTGCAATGTACTTGAAATAATTACTTTAATCAGCAAAAGTTAATTACTTTAAATCATAAATTAATGGCAGAGCATTTGGCAGAGCCAAATGTGTGTGGCGAGGCTGTCAACTGAAAACCCAGGTGAACTGGTGACCCTGCCTCAGTACAGAAGCTGGAGCCCACCTACTGTGTGTGCCTCTTCCATGCGGTTAGGAAGAACTCTCTGTCACCCGGAGAAGAGACACCTTAAACTGTCACCTATAAAAAAGGGAGCCGTAAACAAGCAGACTGCGACTAAGCAGGGAAGCTGGCCCTTGACAATCATAAGATCTTAAAATGGCATCTGCCTTTATTTTATAGCACAATTGGAAAGATGGTTAAAAGTAATAAACCCAGCTGATATGTTTTATGACTTGGTAGTTAGCAGTGTTTACTGTGGATGAAGATTGGAGAGAAGAGGCCATCACCCCTAATGCACCCTCCTCTTCAGCACCCAGAGAGAGATCCCAGCCACCGAAGGCAGGGGTTGGGGATGGGGAGACCTCTGCAGGGAAGCAGCAGCTACGCCCACTGCCCACCCTGTCTTTCCTCCCTGCTCTGGCATTTCAAAGAAGCAGCCAGAGGAATTTGGAGAGGTAGGGAGAGGATCCTTGGAAGAAGCAGAGAAAACTTTACGGACACAGTTCTCATCTTGAATTAGCCCGGAAGGTCTGCCCACTAGGGGTTTTGATGCCTTTCTGGGGGTCAGAGATGATGCAAATGTCTATTAGAAGGTATCAAGCAGGCTTGCTTGTGACTGCATTTAGGTGTCTGACCATGTTGAAAACAGACGCAAGGAGAGAAAGAGTGAGCTGGGAGCGGGGTCCACGGGTGAGCGTGGGGCCCTCATCCAACCTGAGTGTGAGAACCCTCTACCAGAGTGTGAGAACATGGATATGGTAGGGTGCCCTCACCGCACGGATCCACGCAGACCATGGCAAGACCTGGCCATTCATGCATTTAGCAGAAACTAGGGAGCTTCCCCGGGGGGCAGGACTTTGGAGGCACTGAAAATAGAACAAAGAGTCAGACTCCGTTTCTGTCCTCTGGACACTTAGGGTCTATGGGGAGGGCAGACCATGAAACATCACCAGTGTCATCAGGCTGTGGTATGAGAAGTGTGAGGTTTGGACTACAGTGGCACACGTGTGTGAACCTGTACTGATTTGGAAAAGGCACAGATAAAATCTCCAGCCAACGCCTTGGGAGGAAGGGCACACCATCTCGACTTTATAACTGCAGTTTCTGTAGAGGTCAACAATGGTTTCATGAGATATATTCTAACTACCAGGACTGAATCAAGAACCCCAAAGACCTAAGTAGATTGTGATGATCCTTCTCTACACATGTAAAGCTAAAAGGCAAAGCACAAAACTGCACGCCCCGTGCTGCCAAAAAAGCTGCTTTGTTTCTAGATTCTCCCGATGCTAAAAGCAAAGTCCTGAAGATGTACAGGGCCTGCTGCTGGGAGATCCAGGACTTACAGGCACTCTAAAATCTCACAAGATTCTGGAAGCTTGTATATCAAACACCCCCGCCACACCTCACCCTTGCAGATATAATCCTACCAAGTCCCTGCCACTCCAGATTGAGGTGTGCGCTAAGACCTCTCAGTCTACAGTGAAAAGTTCACCTGCGGAGGCCAGTGTGTGCAGTCTGGTAGATGTGGCTTCCAGAGAGACTCTGGCAGGCCTGAAGTACTTGCTGCCACCAGGGAGAAGCCTGGTATCTTTGTCCTGATGTGGGCCTCTCACGGGCTCTTAAGTGGGGTTTCACTTCTGGGCATGACTTTCAGTCCTGCCTCTTCTGGTCTCAGGCAAATTCTCCATCAATGGAATCAGAAAAAAGAACCATGGAGGCTGGGCTCAGTGACTCAGCCTGTAATCCCACACCTTGGGAGGCTGAGGTGAGTGAATTGCCAGAGCCTGCGGGTTCGAGACCCACCTGGGCAACTTGGTGAGACTTCATCTCTACAATAAATCAAAAAAACCTAGCCGGGCATGGTAGCGCGCACCCGTAGTTCCAGCCACTTGGAAGGCTGAGGTGGAAGAATTGCCGGAGCCCAGCCGGTTGAGGCTGCAGTGGCCAGGAGCGGCCACTGCACTCCAGTCTGGGTGACAGAGTGAGACTCCAACTCAAAAAAAAAACAAAAAAAAACCATGGAGGTCCTCTCAGGCCCACTGGCTCTCCAGTCCCAGGGAGAAGAAGCCCATGTTCATGCACTGAGATGGGCCCAGGTTGCTTGCTCCATTTTCTGAGAACACAGAGTACAATCCCACAGTCAGCAGGTGGTCCCAGATTCATGCCCCAATGGCCTCCATCATTCATTCCCGATCTTGGGAAAACCTGTCCCAGACGCTGACTTCTCTTGGGTTTCTGTGATCAACCGAAGATAGCACCCTAGTACCCCACTGGATAGGATTCAGCGTTGGCCTTAAGGAAACTGGGATTCAGGTCTGAGTTTAGGAGCTCTTGAGTATGTGACTTAGGACTAGTTATTTAACCTATAAACTTCGCTTCCTCATCTACATGTTGGAGCTGACAGTACTAACATCAAGGCTTCCTGCAAAAATTGAAAGTTACACAAGGAGGAGCCTAGCACACTTCCAGGAATATGGTGAGTGCTCAGTAAACATCAGCCAACAAAACAATGGATCATCAAGGTGCCACTGCTCTCTCCCGTCTGCTCTGACAGTTCCCAACCTCAGAAATGGACTCCCTCAGAACCCCACTAACCTCAGTACCATGGATCACATGATAGTGCCTCCCACATGTTGACACCCCACATGCCCTCTTTTCTTTGCTAGTCACTTGGCTCAGCCGCTCAAGGTTCACTCTGATAACAGGGAGGTCTTTGGCTTAAACTGCTCTAGGCAGGTGAACAGAGGACAGAGATTCTTGGAGGCTTGAGCCACTAAGAAAGTCACCCTGGTAGAGAGAATTTAGACGCTAAACCAGGCTTATAAGAGATGCACCATCTAGTTTGCTGGCCTTAGGGTGATGCCAGGGAGGTGGAGCTTTGCTGCTCTGTGTTGTCTATGGTGTATCAAAAATTCTCTCTCACAGAATGTATGTCTTGAAAAAGTGTGGACTGCTAGAAAGAAAGCCTTATCTTGGCTGAGTGCAAGAATGGGGTGCAGTCTGGGGGACCCGTCACCCAGCTCAGGCTCAGGGATGCTCAGAACCTCCAGAGGGATGCTTCCCTAGATGCAAGATACAATTATATTTAGCAAGAAGCATCTAAGAGTTACCAAATAAAAAATAACATTGCAGAAAATTAGAATCATTTTTTTCTGTGCCATTAACATCAGAGACTTGAGCTCTTGAGGACTTGGGATATTGCAACTGTTCAGAATTCCATTCTGTGTCTATCAGTCACAAGGATTTTGGCAGAACCATCATTAGGCAACCTCATCTTCAAAACACTCTGGGTCAGATTTAGTCTTTGGTCCCACATGGGAAATTTCCACTTTCATCAAAGTTTGTCAACAGCTTACAGGTCCATTCTCACACCGCAGGGTTTCAATTAAATTTGGCCTGGA